>JAXIVJ010002814.1:2500-102938 GCA_036785665.1 Chirona hameri | reverse complement strand
TTTATGTGCGCTATTTTCCTTGGTTAGTCGACACTGTTTCCATTGGAGGAGAGCGCATAGGGACGTATCCGTAGATCTTCCCAAGGCATTACTTTGGATTCCATGTGGCTAACATATACTGGCTGAGAACTGGTGGACGTGTTGAGAGTCAGACTTGTAACCGACTCCGAGTTGAGTCATGAATCGACTCATAAGTCGGACATTGTTGGATGAGTCATGAGTCGAGTCGATTCAATTTACAAAACAGCACTTGAGTCAAGAGTTGGGTCGATTCAATTAAAAAAGCAGCACTTGAGTCAAGAGACGAGTCGATTCAATTGTTAAAAACAGCATTTGAGTCAAGAGTTTAGTTGATTCAGTTTTTTTAACAGCACTTGAGTCAAGAGTCGAATCAGTTCTTCGGCTATTGAGTCAGACTTGAGTCGACTCAAACAAATTTGAGTCGTTACAAGTCTGGTTGAGAGTCAGCAAACCCAGCAGCTCTACGTACTGGGGTGGTGTCATTACCCTGCAAATCCGGCAGCTCTACCATTTGGTAGTTGGTGTCGATGTCCTGCCAATCCTGCAGCTCTACCGTGGGTGGTGGTGTCGGCGTGTGGTTGGTTTTTGCCGCAGGCGAAACTGGACGCCGGTTAGCCGGCCCGGAATGGGGGCAGGTTAATGGGGACAGGGTGTTGCAGAGGGGGAGAGGGGGGGGGGGGGGGCGGAACCCAAGTGGGCGTGATGCCAGGCTGGTCACTGGTGGTGCTTGATCAAGACGGAGTACGGACTAGAGAGAAGAGACCCCGGCGGACCCTGATGGCCCCCGATGGACCCTGGCAGACAACATGGGACACGACTTAGTGACCACAACTTATACACATGTGTTATACTTTGACAGGCCATTGCTCTGAGAGGACCGGAGCGTTTTCGTATTTTACCAAAGTATCGTTAGAAAACCTTGGTTCTCGGACACCGCAGTACGGTGGCACCCGGCCACGGTACTGCGGTATGTGTACAGAATCACATGGGACGCGGCGGTGCTCACCAGAGAGCATCATCTGCCCCCCCCCCCCCCCCAGTCACAGTGAGGTCACGTCACGAGACCCCGATATGGCGCGGTGTTCCGCTGACGATCTCCGGCCGTGGCGTCTGCCGGCCTCCGGAGAGAGGATCATGATGCCATATTCTCTCCGGCCGTGGCGTCTGGCGGCCGCCGGAGAGAGGATCATGATGCCATATTCTCTCCGGCCGTGGCGTCTGGCGGCCGCCGGAGAGAGGATCATGGTGCCATATTCTCTCCGGCCGTGGCGTCTGCCGGCCGCCGGAGAGAGGATCATGATACCATATTTTCTCCGGCCGTGGCGTCTGCCGGCCGCCGGAGAGAGGATCATGATACCATATTATCTCCGGCCGTGGCGTCTGGCGGCCGCCGGAGAGAGGGTCATGATGCCATATTATCTCCGGCCGTGACGTCTGGCGGCCGCCGGAGAGGGGATCATGATGCCATATTCTCTCCGGCCGTGACGTCTGCCGGCCGCCGGAGAGGGGATCATGATGCCATATTCTCTCCGGCCGTGACGTCTGCCGGCCGCCGGAGAGGGGATCATGATGCCATATTCTCTCCGGCCGTGACGTCTGCCGGCCGCCGGAGAGAGGATCATGATGCCATATTATCTCCGGCCGTGACGTCTGGCGGCCGCCGGAGAGGGGATCATGATGCCATATTCTCTCCGGCCGTGACGTCTGCCGGCCGCCGGAGAGAGGATCATGATGCCATATTTTCTCCGGCCGTGACGTCTGCCGGCCGCCGGAGAGGGGATCATGATGCCATATTATCTCCGGCCGTGGCGTCTGCCGGCCGCCGGAGAGGGGATCATGATGCCATATTCTCTCCGGCCGTGACGTCTGCCGGCCGCCGGAGAGGGGATCATGATGCCATATTATCTCCGGCCGTGACGTCTGGCGGCCGCCGGAGAGAGGATCATGATGCCATATTATCTCCGGCCGTGACGTCTGGCGGCCGCCGAGAGAGGATCATGATGCCATATTCGGTGGCTCTCGCTGCCGAGCTGCAGCGGCGGCGGCGGCGACCGGCGGCGGCAGTGGGCGTTGGGGGGGGGGGGGCGGCGGCAACGGCGGCGACCGGCGATGGCAGTGGGCGGTGGACGGGGGCGGCGGCGGCGGGGGTGGTGGGGGGGGGGGGGTGGGGTGGTGGCTGGCGGGGGCGGCGGCGGCGGCGGCGGGCGGGGGCGGCGACGGCAGTGGGCGGTGGACGGGGGCGGCGGTGGGCGGAGGCGGCGGTGGGCGGGGGCGGCGGCGGGCGGGGGTGGTGGTGGGCGCGGGCGGTGGCGGTGGACGGGGGTGGTGGCGGGCGGGCGGGGGTGGGAGCGGTGGCGGTGGCCGGTGGGCGGTGGGCGGCAGAAGGACACCAGCGGAGGCGGAGGCCGGTGGGCGGTGGCCGGTGGGCGGTGGGCGGCAGAAGGACACCAGCGGAGGCGGAGGCCGGTGGGCGGTGGCCGGTGGGCGGTGGGCGGCAGAAGGACACCAGCGGAGGCGGAGGCCGGTGGGCGGTGGCCGGTGGGCGGTGGGCGGCAGAAGGACACCAGCGGAGGCGGAGGCCGGTGGGCGGTGGCCGGTGGGCGGTGGGCGGCAGAAGGACACCAGCGGAGGCGGAGGCCGGTGGGCGGTGGCCGGTGGGCGGCGGGCGGCAGAAGGACACCAGCGGAGGCGGAGGCCGGTGGGCGGTGGCCGGTGGCCGGTGGGCGGCAGAAGGACACCAGCGGAGGCGGAGGCCGGTGGGCGGTGGCCGGTGGGCGGTGGGCGGCAGAAGGACACCAGCGGAGGCGGAGGCCGGTGGGCGGTGGCCGGTGGGCGGCGGGCGGCAGAAGGACACCAGCGGAGGCGGAGGCCGGTGGGCGGTGGCCGGTGGCCGGTGGGCGGCAGAAGGACACCAGCGGAGGCGGAGGCCGGTGGGCGGTGGCCGGTGGGCGGTGGGCGGCAGAGAGGCGGAGGCCGGTGGGCGGTGGCCGGTGGGCGGTGGGCGGCAGAAGGACACCAGCGGAGGCGGAGGCCGGTGGGCGGTGGCCGGTGGGCGGTGGGCGGCAGAAGGACACCAGCGGAGGCGGAGGCCGGTGGGCGGTGGCCGGTGGGCGGCGGGCGGCAGAAGGACACCAGCGGAGGCGGAGGCCGGTGGGCGGTGGCCGGTGGCCGGTGGGCGGCAGAAGGACACCAGCGGAGGCGGAGGCCGGTGGGCGGTGGCCGGTGGGCGGTGGGCGGCAGAAGGACACCAGCGGAGGCGGAGGCCGGTGGGCGGTGGCCGGTGGGCGGCGGGCGGCAGAAGGACACCAGCGGAGGCGGAGGCCGGTGGGCGGTGGCCGGTGGCCGGTGGGCGGCAGAAGGACACCAGCGGAGGCGGAGGCCGGTGGGCGGTGGCCGGTGGGCGGCGGGCGGCAGAAGGACACCAGCGGAGGCGGAGGCCGGTGGGCGGTGGCCGGTGGCCGGTGGGCGGCAGAAGGACACCAGCGGAGGCGGAGGCCGGTGGGCGGTGGCCGGTGGGCGGTGGGCGGCAGAAGGACACCAGCGGAGGCGGAGGCCGGTGGGCGGTGGCCGGTGGGCGGCGGGCGGCAGAAGGACACCAGCAGAGGCGGAGGCCGGTGGGCGGTGGCCGGTGGGCGGTGGGCGGCAGAAGGACACCAGCGGAGGCGGAGGCCGGTGGGCGGTGGCCGGTGGGCGGCGGGCGGCAGAAGGACACCAGCGGAGGCGGAGGCCGGTGGGCGGTGGCCGGTGGCCGGTGGGCGGCAGAAGGACACCAGCGGAGGCGGAGGCCGGTGGGCGGTGGCCGGTGGGCGGTGGGCGGCAGAAGGACACCAGCGGAGGCGGAGGCCGGTGGGCGGTGGCCGGTGGGCGGCGGGCGGCAGAAGGACACCAGCGGAGGCGGAGGCCGGTGGGCGGTGGCCGGTGGCCGGTGGGCGGCAGAAGGACACCAGCGGAGGCGGAGGCCGGTGGGCGGTGGCCGGTGGGCGGTGGGCGGCAGAAGGACACCAGCGGAGGCGGAGGCCGGTGGGCGGTGGCCGGTGGGCGGTGGGCGGCAGAAGGACACCAGCGGAGGCGGAGGCCGGTGGGCGGTGGCCGGTGGGCGGTGGGCGGCAGAAGGACACCAGCGGAGGCGGAGGCCGGTGGGCGGTGGCCGGTGGGCGGCGGGCGGCAGAAGGACACCAGCGGAGGCGGAGGCCGGTGGGCGGTGGCCGGTGGCCGGTGGGCGGCAGAAGGACACCAGCGGAGGCGGAGGCCGGTGGGCGGTGGCCGGTGGGCGGTGGGCGGCAGAAGGACACCAGCGGAGGCGGAGGCCGGTGGGCGGTGGCCGGTGGGCGGCGGGCGGCAGAAGGACACCAGCGGAGGCGGAGGCCGGTGGGCGGTGGCCGGTGGCCGGTGGGCGGCAGAAGGACACCAGCGGAGGCGGAGGCCGGTGGGCGGTGGCCGGTGGGCGGTGGGCGGCAGAAGGACACCAGCGGAGGCGGAGGCCGGTGGGCGGTGGCCGGTGGGCGGCGGGCGGCAGAAGGACACCAGCGGAGGCGGAGGCCGGTGGGCGGTGGCCGGTGGGCGGCGGGCGGCAGAAGGACACCAGCGGAGGCGGAGGCGGGGACAGCGTGAACTGGTTGGTAGGGAGATGGCTCTCTGGATGACGACTGCTATGTTGATTGACAAACTCGTCTGGTTGTTAGGGAGATGGCTCTCTGGATGACGACTGCTATGTTGATTGCCAAACTCGTCTGGTTGTTAGGGAGATGGCTCTCTGGATGACGACTGCTATGTTGATTGCCAAACTCGTCTGGTTGTTAGGGAGATGGCTCTCTGGATGACGACTGCTATGTTGATTGCCAAACTCGTCTGGTTGTTAGGGAGATGGCTCTCTGGATGACGACTGCTATGTTGATTGCCAAACTCGTCTGGTTGCTAGGGAGATGGCTCTCTGGATGACGACTGCTATGTTGATTGCCAAACTCGTCTGGTTGTTAGGGAGATGGCTCTCTGGATGACGACTGCTATGTTGATTGCCAAACTCGTCTGGTTGTTAGGGAGATGGCTCTCTGGATGACGACTGCTATGTTGATTGCCAAACTCGTCTGGTTGTTAGGGAGATGGCTCTCTGGATGACGACTGCTATGTTGATTGCCAAACTCGTCTGGTTGTTAGGGAGATGGCTCTCTGGATGACGACTGCTATGTTGATTGCCAAACTCGTTGATATCGATCCTCAGACTGGATTAGGGAGTTGCCGTCCAAACTCGGTATCAATATCAACATGCCAGCATTCGTCAGCATTCGTTGGGTGCCACCTACGCCAGCTTATGCTGCCGGCCAGAGACGGGTCTGGTGGAGCAACGTTGGGGGGGGGGTAGTAGGGTAGTGAGAGGGGTGATGATGGAAGACGCTTCCGGCGCGCCGGAGGCAGTAATGGCGCACACGGCGCCGTGTTTGTCGACGCTGATTGCGTAATGGATAGTAGCGTCATTTCTTAATGACGCCGGTGACGGCGTGAACTGCATGCAGAGACAGCGCTGTCGGATAGGAGCTCTGTCTCGCTTGCGGGGCCAAGAGGAGTGCGGCACGTGCCATACATTGAACTTACATGCGATGATGGACGACGAGGGGACGATGATTTGCTGTTATGATTCAGAACGTGACAGCGGGCACATAAAATGGCCGACGTAAACATCTCAAATCAGAGCTTTTGTATTCACAGCTGACTGCGCTTGACATGCTCTTGTACAAACCAGCTCCCAGCCCTATTAGGTACCCCCCTCCCCTTCCTCCCTACCCCCGCCCCATCCTCTAACACCGTATCGTGCCGTCTCACGGACACACAGGGCCGGCTGACCCCGTAAAAAGCGACGTCGGTTCTCCTGACGATTAATTCGACCTCGCTACCTATTACGTGTGTGTGTGTGTGTGTGTGTGTGTGTGTGTGTGTGTGTGTGTGTGTGTGTGTGTGTGTGTGTGTGTGTGTGTGTGTGTGTGTGTGTGTGTGTGTGTGTGTGTGTGTGTGTGTGTGTGTGTGTGTGTGTGTGTGTGTGTGTGTGTGTGTGTGTGTGTGTGTGTGTGTGTGTGTGTGTGTGTGTGTGTGTGTGTGTGTGTGTGTGTGTGTGTGCGTGCGTGCGTGCGTGCGTGCGTGCGTGCGTGCGTGCGTGCGTGCGTGCGTGCGTGCGTGCGTGCGTGCGTGCGTGCGTGCGTGCGTGCGTGCGTGCGTGCGTGCGTGCGTGCGTGCGTGCGTGCGTGCGTGCGTGCGTGCGTGCGTGCGTGCGTGCGTGCGTGCGTGCGTGCGTGCGTGCGTGCGTGCGTGCGTGCGTGCGTGCGTGCGTGCGTGCGTGCGTGCGTGCGTGCGTGCGTGCGTGCGTGCGTGCGTGCGTGCGTGCGTGCGTGCGTGCGTGCGTGCGTGCGTGCGTGCGTGCGTGCGTGCGTGCGTGCGTGCGTGCGTGCGTGCGTGCGTGCGTGCGTGCGTGCGTGCGTGCGTGCGTGCGTGCGTGCGTGCGTGCGTGCGTGCGTGCGTGCGTGCGTGCGTGCGTGCGTGCGTGCGTGCGTGCGTGCGTGCGTGCGTGCGTGCGTGCGTGCGTGCGTGCGTGCGTGCGTGCGTGCGTGCGTGCGTGCGTGCGTGCGTGCGTGCGTGCGTGCGTGCGTGCGTGCGTGCGTGCGTGCGTGCGTGCGTGCGTGCGTGCGTGCGTGCGTGCGTGCGTGCGTGCGTGCGTGCGTGCGTGCGTGCGTGCGTGCGTGCGTGCGTGCGTGCGTGCGTGCGTGCGTGCGTGCGTGCGTGCGTGCGTGCGTGCGTGCGTGCGTGCGTGCGTGCGTGCGTGCGTGCGTGCGTGCGTGCGTGCGTGCGTGCGTGCGTGCGTGCGTGCGTGCGTGCGTGCGTGCGTGCGTGCGTGCGTGCGTGCGTGCGTGGGTGGGTGTGTGTGTGTGTGTGTGTGTGTGTGTGTGTGTGTGTGTGTGCGTGCGTGCGTGCGTGCGTGCGTGCGTGCGTCTCGGAAGCCTCCCTTCGCCTCGCCTCCCGCGCGGCCGTACATCAACTAACACGTCACTGGTCTAATGACGTCATTGCACGACGAGCAATACCACGGGACAACACGTACTGCTGGTTTTGGCGCACCTGTGAAGTGTGTTATGTGCGGCTATCAGCGAGTCACTCTGCTTTATCATGTCACGCGTTGCCAGCACAGCAACAGCGCCCGTAATTGGAGGAGATGCTCATGAATAATGATGACTTGTGATTATTGGATCACGCATGACACACGTGACGAAAGACGGGCGTTTCTGTCCCGTCACGGCGACGAGACTGCGCCCAGCGACGATACAAGTACATGTCAAAGGCGCCGAGTGAATACACTCGTAGGCTGAACTTGGCGACAATGCTGAAGAGAGAACGAAGAGGAGAAACACTGTGCAGATACTCTGGGGGGGGGGGGGGGGGGGGGATGGATGCAATCATGTTGAGTGAATGCAATTTAGCCAGAGTCAAGTGTCGACCGTGTGTGAAGAGACTTAACAGTCGTTGTTTTGGCGTTATGGCGGAAAGCTGCTTAACATCCACATAGACAATTGTTTTGACAATTGTTAAACGAATATTAAATTAAACTTTGCTGGAAAGTGTTCGTCATATGCAATGCGAAGCTGGTGGCGTACCACTCATAATCCTGGCCCTCGAAATCAGTATAAAAACCAACTACTACCTCCACCTCCCCACCTCCGCCCTCAGACAGTGCTGCGGACGTCCCTCAGACAGTGCTGCGGACGTCCCTCAGACAGTGCTGCGGACGTCCCTCAGACAGTGCTGCGGAGGTCCCTCAGACAGTGCTGCGGACGTCCCTCAGAAAGTGCTGCGGACGTCCTCCAGACAGTGCTGCGGACGTCCCTCAGACAGTGCTGCGGACGTCCCTCAGACAGTGCTGCGGACGTCCCTCAGACAGTGCTGCGGACGTCCCTCAGACAGTGCTGAGGACGTCCCTCAGACAGTGCTGAGGACGTCCCTCAGACAGTGCTGCGGACGTCTATCAGACAGTGCTGAGGACGTCCCTCAGACAGTGCTGCGGACGTCCCTCAGACAGTGCTGCGGACGTCCCTCAGACAGTGCTGCGGACGTCCCTCAGACAGTGCTGCGGACGTCCCTCAGAAAGTGCTGCGGACGTCCTCCAGACAGTGCTGCGGACGTCCCTCAGACAGTGCTGCGGACGTCCCTCAGACAGTGCTGAGGACGTCCCTCAGACAGTGCTGAGGACGTCCCTCAGACAGTGCTGCGGACGTCTATCAGACAGTGCTGAGGACGTCCCTCAGACAGTGCTGCGGACGTCCCTCAGACAGTGCTGCGGACGTCTATCAGACAGTGCTGCGGCCGTCCCTCAGACAGTGCTGCGGACGTCCCTCAGACAGTGCTGCGGACGTCCCTCAGACAGTGCTGCGGACGTCCCTCAGACAGTGCTGCGGACGTCCCTCAGACAGTGCTGCGGACGTCCCTCCACCTCCTCCGCTCCCTGACTGGCTATCGTTGAGAGCTCATTTGTCACCATTCCACTGATGGCTTTACAGACGACTGTTAATGATGGTTAGCGGACTCTGCTGAGAGTGGGGTACCCACGCAGCGAGAGGCCAGGACAACGTCCGCAGGCTGGGGCGGGCATGCTGCTGCTGGTAGTGGCTCTACTCAGAGTGGGGTACGCATCAGCGAGAGGGCGAGGCGCCGTCCGCGAGGCGCAGTAGGTAACCTGCTGCTGCTGGTAGTGGCTCTACTCAGCGTGGGGTACGCATCAGCGAGAGGGCGAGGCGCCGTCCGCGAGGCGCAGTAGGTAACCTGCTGCTGCTGGTAGTGGCTCTACTCAGAGTAAATATCTGAGCTCTACTGTGAGTAAAGTAAGCCATTTAGTATTGGCTAATAAAGCGTATGCCGATGAATGTGCAGGAGCAAGTTTGCAGTAGAATCCAGTTGGTGAAATGATTTAAATTTGAAGAGCTACCCACGTTTTTTTCCCAGTAAATACCTGAAAATTAAAGAAAACTTGAGGAAATCTGTTCTCGGATTCCAAACATCCAATACTGCAGACTGCTTTGTAACTTTCAGTCGTCAATCGGGTCACCATCTTTCGGGTACGCTCGGTCAGGTCGACACTTCTATCCTGAACGCATCCAATGCCGTCCACTTCTGTTTCTGTTCCGTCCGCCGTGCTATCCTGCTGCTGTCGTCGGCGTTCCCGACCGTGAACTGGAAACTCCGCACTCCAACTCCGCACTCCGTCAGCGTTCCCGACAGTGAACTGGAAACTCCGCACTCCAACTCCGCACTCCGTCAGCGTTCCCGACCGTGAAATGGAAACTCCGCACTCCAACTCCTCACTCCGTCAGCGTTCCCGACCGTGAAATGGAAACTCCGCACTCCAACTCCGCACCCCGTCAGCGTTCCCGACCGTGAACTGGAAACTCCGCACTCCAACTCCGCACTCCGTCAGCGTTCCCGACCGTAAACTGGAGCTCCGCACTCCAACTCCGCACTCCGTCAGCGTTCCCGACCGTGAAATGGAAACTCCGCACTCCAACTCCGCGCCCCGTCAGCGTTCCCGACCGTGAAATAGAAACTCCGTACTCCAACTCCGCACTCCGTCAGCGTTCCCGACCGTGAAATGGAAACTCCGCACTCCAACTCCGCACTCCGTCAGCGTACCCGACCGTGAACTGGAATCTCCGCACTCCAACTCCGCACTCCGTCAGCGTACCCGACCGTGAACTGGAAACTCCGCACTCCAACTCCGCACTCCGTCAGCGTTCCCGACCGTAAACTGGAGCTCCGCACTCCAACTCCGCACTCCGTCAGCGTTCCCGACCGTGAAATGGAAACTCCGCACTCCAACTCCGCACCCCGTCAGCGTTCCCGACCGTGAAATGGAAACTCCGCACTCCAACTCCGCACTCCGTCAGCGTTCCCGACCGTGAACTGGAAACTCCGCACTGCAACTCCGCACTCTGTCAGCGTTCCCGACCGTGAAATGGAAACTCCGCACTCCAACTCCGCACTCCGTCAGTGTTCCCGACCGTGAACTGGAAACTCCGCACTCCAACTTCGCACTCCGTCAGCGTTCCCGACCGTTAAATGGAAACTCCGCACTCCAACTCCGCACTCCGTCAGCGTTCCCGACCGTGAACTGGAAACTCCGCACTCCAACTCCGCACTCTGTCAGCGTTCCCGACCGTGAAATGGAAACTCCGCACTCCAACTCCGCACTCCGTCAGCGTTCTCGACCGTGAACTGGAAACTCCACACTCCAACTCCGCACTCCGCACTCCAACTCCGCACTCCGTCAGCGTTCCCGACAGTGAACTGGAAACTCCGTACTCCAACTCCGCACTCCAACTCCGCACTCCGTCAGCGTTCCCGACCGTGAACTGGAAACTCCGCACTCCAACTCCGCACTCCGTCAGCGTTCCCGACCGTGAACTGGAAACTCCGCACTCCAACTCCGCACTCCGTCAGCGTTCCCGACCGTGAACTGGAAACTCCGCACTCCAACTCCGCACTCCGTCAGCGTTCCCGACCGTGAACTGGAAACTCCGCACTCCGTCAGCGTTCCCGACCGTGAACTGGAAACTCCGCACTCCAGCTGCACTGGTAGGTCAGATGTATGTCTGGATTTTAGGCTGTCGTGCCCGTGGTTTGGTGCCTCCACCCTCTGCAGCGATGACCAAGGCTAAGATGCAAATATGCCTGACCTACCAGGTCGTGCTATGCTGTGTGCAACGATGTATTCTGTTTTGGGCCATGGCATGGTATCTACAGTGATGTCTTCTGTTCCGGGCCATGGCATGGTGTCTACAGTGATGCCTTCTGTTCCGAGCCATGACATGGTGTCTACAGTGATGTCTTCTGTTCCGGGCCATGGCATGGTGTTTACAGTGATGTCTTCTGTTCCGGGCCATGGCATGGTGTCTAGTGATGCCTTCTGTTCCGAGCCATGGCATGGTGTCTACAGTGATGTCTTCTGTTCCGGACAATGGCATGGTGTCTACAGTGATGTCTTCTGTTCCGGGCCATGGCATGGTGTCTAGTGATGCCTTCTGCTCCGAGCCATGGCATGGTGTCTACAGTGATGACTTCTGTTCCGGACAATGGCATGGTGTCTACAGTGATGTCTTCTGTTCCGAGCCATGGCATGGTGTCTAGTGATGCCTTCTGTTCCGAGCCATGGCATGGTGTCTACAGTGATGTATTCTGTTCCGGGCCATGGCATGGTGTCTACAGTGATGTCTTCTGTTCCGGACAATGGCATGGTATCTACAGTGATGTCTTCTGTTCCGGGCCATGGCATGGTGTCTACAGTGATGTCTTCTGTTCCGAGCCATGGCATGGTGTCTACAGTGATGTCTTCTG
The DNA here is from genome assembly GCA_036785665.1 of Chirona hameri. Lineage (NCBI taxonomy): Eukaryota > Metazoa > Arthropoda > Thecostraca > Balanomorpha > Balanidae > Chirona > Chirona hameri. The sequence continues at coordinate 91,556 of JAXIVJ010002814.1, read as the reverse complement.
TTCCGAGCCATGGCATGGTGTCTACAGTGATGTCTTCTGTTCCGGGCCATGGCATGGTGTCTACAGTGATGTATTCTGTTCTGGGCCATGGCATGGTGTCTACAGTGATGTCTTCTGTTCCGGGCCATGGCATGGTGTCTACAGTGATGTATTCTGTTCCGGGCCATGGCATGGTGTCTACAGTGATGCCTTCTGTTCCGAGCCATGGCATGGTGTCTACAGTGATGTCTTCTGTTCCGGACAATGGCATGGTATCTACAGTGATGTCTTCTGTTCCGGACAATGGCATGGTGTCTACAGTGATGTCTTCTGTTCCGGGCCATGGCATGGTGTCTACAGTGATGTCTTCTGTTCCGGGCCATGGCATGGTGTCTAGTGATGCCTTCTGTTCCGAGCCATGGCATGGTGTCTACAGTGATGTCTTCTGTTCCGAGTCATGGCATGGTGTCTACAGTGATGTCTTCTGTTCCGGGCCATGGCATGGTGTCTACAGTGATGTCTTCTGTTCCGGACAATGGCATGGTGTCTACAGTGATGTCTTCTGTTCCGGGCCATGGCATGGTGTCTACAGTGATGTCTTCTGTTCCGGACAATGGCATGGTATCTACAGTGATGTCTTCTGTTCCGGACAATGGCATGGTATCTACAGTGATGTCTTCTGTTCCGGACAATGGCATGGTATCTACAGTGATGTCTTCTGTTCCGGGCCATGACATGGTGTCTACAGTGATGTCTTCTGTTCCGAGCCATGGCATGGTGTCTACAGTGATGCCTTCTGTTCCGGACAATGGCATGGTATCTCCAGTGATGTCTTCTGTTCCGGGCCATGACATGGTGTCTACAGTGATGTCTTCTGTTCCGGGCCATGACATGGTGTCTACAGTGATGTCTTCTGTTCCGGACAATGGCATGGTGTCTACAGTGATGTCTTCTGTTCCGGACAATGGCATGGTATCTACAGTGATGTATTCTGTTCCGAGCCATGGCATGGTGTCTACAGTGATGTATTCTGTTCCGGACAATGGCATGGTGTCTACAGTGATGTCTTCTAGGCGTACTGTTCACAGTGCCGGCAACTGGTGAGCATCGGTTAACACTCGTTGGTGAGGCCCCGTCAGCCCTGCGGTTAGCACTCGTTGGTGAGGCCCCGTCACCCCTGCGGTTAGCACTCGTTGGTGAGGCCCCGTCAGCCCTGCGGTTAGCACTCGTTGGTGAGGCCCCGTCACCCCTGCGGTTAGCACTCGTTGGTGAGGCCCCGTCAGCCCTGCGGTTAGCACTCGTTGGTGAGGCCCCGTCACCCCTGCGGTTAGCACTCGTTGGTGAGGCCCCGTCAGCCCTGCGGTTAGCACTCGTTGGTGAGGCCCCGTCACCCCTGCGGTTATCACTCGTTGGTGAGGCCCCGTCAGCCCTGCGGTTAACACTCGTTGGTGAGGCCCCGTCACCCCTGCGGTTAGCACTCGTTGGTGAGGCCCCGTCAGCCCTGCGGTTAACACTAGTTGGTGAGGCCCCGTCAGCCCTGCGGTTAGCACTCGTTGGTGAGGCCCCGTCACCCCTGCGGTTAGCACTCGTTGGTGAGGCCCCGTCAGCCCTGCGGTTAACACTCGTTGGTGAGGCCCCGTCACCCCTGCGGTTAGCACTCGTTGGTGAGGCCCCGTCAGCCCTGCGGTTAACACTCGTTGGTGAGGCCCCGTCAGCCCTGCGGTTAACACTCGTTGGTGAGGCCCCGTCAGCCCTGCGGTTAACACTCGTTGGTGAGGCCCCGTCAGCCCTGGCTGGCACGCCGGACGTCATGCCGCCCGTACGCCGGACGTTCCGGCCTGTCGGTGTTTACAGTTGTCGCCGCCATGTCCGGGCTGTCGGGGTCCGTCACGGGCGCCGCCGCCCCCGCCTCCGCCGCCGCCCCCGCCCCCGCCCCCGCCCCCGCCCCCGCCCCCGCCGCCGCCCCCGCCCCCGCCCGCTTCTCCCAGGTTCATTACGCCGATTGGTGACGGTCAGGGATCACTACACAGTGGCGATGCATGCGACTGGCCTTTGGCAGGAAGTCTCGGCAACGCCTTTGTGAAGGTATTCAGGAAAGGAAACGATGTGTTTGTTAGGTGTGTTGTCGGGGTATTTAGCGAACTTCATGGAGGATGTTTGCTCGGAGTTATTCTGTTTTGATGACCTAGCGAAGGCAAATATCGGCAACAGATCAAACTCAATCAAAGTTGTGCCAGACTCAGATTGCTTAGTCGACTCTTAGTCTTATGACTCCGATTCGACTCTAACTCCTCCCCCTCCCCTCGTGCCGTCAGTCGGTCGCTTGACACAGAACACCGCCTGTTGCGCCACCTCCGCCGCCGCCGCCGCCGCCGCCGCCGCCGCCGCCGCCCCTCCGCCGGTAGCCGGTAGCCGGTAACCGGTGCCGGTAGCCGGTAGCCGGTAGCCGGTAGCCGGTAGCCGGTAGCCGGTAGCCGGTAGAGGGGGGTGACCTCAGAGGTGGCGTGGGTGGCGCCCCAGCCACTGCCCGCCGCCCCTCCCCCTGTCCAGCTTGCTGTTCAGCCTTCAATCCTGTTGTACGGCCCCGCCTCACCACGCGTCAGTCGACGGCCGGCAGTGGGCGTGCTTGGACGTGGATCCGGAGCGAGGGAGAACGCTGTGACGTCATCACGAGACCTGTGATTGGTCAGTAGCCGCGCGGCTGGAGCCGGTTACCTGCGCAGAGTGTGAGTGCCGCTCGATTTCTGTCGCTTCATATTTTGGTATTCTGGTTTTCAAGGTTACCCTCTCTTGGTGGATTGCTGGATGACTGCACAATTTCCGTCATTTTCCTTCCACACATCATTCCTATTATCGTACACAATACTCGTAATCAAAAACGAAATGTAGACTATTATAATTTATGTTGGTTTATGTAATAACCTTATTGTTGGAGCTATTCCTTGTTTCTTTTTTAAACATCAATGGTGGCTTTTAATGAAGGCTATCTCTGAGCTTATAGCGTATCGCTTACCGTGGGGCTTGCCCAGTCTGCTCGCCGCCCCTCATAAAAGCTGCGTGGGAGTGCGTGGGCTGCGTGGGACTCGGCACGCAAAGATAAATCAATTGTATCGCGTGGGGGTAGTTCCCAAACTGTGTCCCTGACACCATTATTTCTGAAATGTTTGTCCATTAATCAAATTGGAAACAATAGAGGCAGATCACGGCAGAATCGATTACACACCGAGCGAGCTAGTTTGTCGGTGGCATCTGTGTTTCGCGCACGTGAATCGTTCAGTGATATTTCTCAATAACTGGCGTTTTGGTAATGGAAGGGCTGCTGTTAGGCATTACCGCTTCTGGTAATGGAAGGGCTGCTGTTAGGCGTTACCGCTTCTGGTAATGGAAGGACTGCTGTTAAGCATTACCGCTCAACACAGGGCTGAACAGTGATGTTTTCAGCGAGCTCTTATAATTGGCTCCACAAGATCTGCCACGTTCTTCAAACGACATCAATCTATGTTTTACTTGCAACACTACATAATTTGTGAATAATATTGAGACATTTATAATTGAGTGCTTTCTGAACTCGCAACACTACATAATTTGTGAATGATATTGAGACATTTATAATTGAGTGCTTTCTGAACTCGCAACAATACATAGTTTGTGAATGATATTGAGACATGTATAATTGAGTGCTTTCTGAACTCGCAACAATACATAGTTTGTGAATGATATTGATACATGTATAATTGAGTGCTTTCTGAACTCGCAACAATACATAGTTTGTGAATGATATTGAGACATGTATAATTGAGTGCTTTCTGAACTCGCAACACTACATAATTTGTGAATGATATTGAGACATGTATAATTGAGTGCTTTCTGAACTCGCAACAATACATAGTTTGTGAATGATATTGAGACATGTATAATTGAGTGCTTTCTGAACTCGCAACAATACATAGTTTGTGAATGATATTGAGACATGTATAATTGAGTGCTTTCTGAACTCGCAACAATACATAGTTTGTGAATAATATTGAGACATTTATAATTGAGTGCTTTCTGAACTCGCAACAATACATAGTTTGTGAATGATATTGAGACATGTATAATTGAGTGCTTTCTGAACTCGCAACAATACATAGTTTGTGAATGATATTGAGACATGTATAATTGAGTGCTTTCTGAACTCGCAACAATACATAGTTTGTGAATAATATTGAGACATGTATAATTGAGTGCTTTCTGAACTCGCAACAATACATAGTTTGTGAATGATATTGAGACATGTATAATTGAGTGCTTTCTGAACTCGCAACAATACATAGTTTGTGAATAATATTGAGACATTTATAATTGAGTGCTTTCTGAACTCGCAACAATACATAGTTTGTGAATGACATTGAGACATGTATAATTGAGTGCTTTCTGAACTCGCAACAATACATAGTTTGTGAATAATATTGAGACATTTATAATTGAGTGCTTTCTGAACTCGCAACAATACATAGTTTGTGAATAATATTGAGACATGTATAATTGAGTGCTTTCTGAACTCGCAACAATACATAGTTTGTGAATGATATTGAGACATTTATAATTGAGTGCTTTCTGAACTCGCAACAATACATAGTTTGTGAATAATATTGAGACATTTATAATTGAGTGCTTTCTGAACTCGCAACAATACATAGTTTGTGAATAATATTGAGACATTTATAATTGAGTGCTTTCTGAACTCGCAACAATACATAGTTTGTGAATAATATTGAGACATTTATAATTGATTGCTTTCTGAACTCAACGTGATCATCCCGAAACATCACCCTTTGGCTTGGGAAAACGAGAGTCGCTCATTTGTTCGGCTTGTTGAGTCAGTGTTGGGTGTGTATTTGCTGCCTGTATTGGCTGTGTGTATGTCCATCACGAAGATGTTTGTTTCTGTGCTGTCTATGTTTGTTTCGGTATTCGGTAAATGATGTAATGTAAATGATAGGCATGCGGGTGGTTTTAAAAGCCAATGGCACCGAGTTTGAATTCCGGGTTTGAATCCCGGGATGGGAGAACGTTATCGTACTAAGCGCTGTGAACCGCCAGCTGACTGGAGAACTGAAGACTAGAGACAGAGAGGGTCGGCCAACTTGTGCAGGAGGTCATCATCATTTCGGTGATGACTTCGTCGCACTCCGCTGTGATTTGTGCTCTGTCGCTTTCCGCGGCATCGTGCCATTGATGTCGCATTCTAGCATTAAACATTGTTGGCCAGCTGTTGGCAGGATGGCTGCGTTGTCTGGTCACTGGTCAAGTGGTCATGCTGTTCGTATATGTTGGCCACAGATGCCTCCCGCAGTGGGTCATCCCGGCCAAACAGCGCGGCTTTGACAGTTTAGCTATGTAGAGCTGCGTGTTCCGCCTTTCAAACGCCCGACAGGACTTTCCATCTGTTTTCAGAGACATTTCAATGTCGATACTCCCGTCCCTCTTCCGGTAACTTTTCAGTTGAAGGTGGATTATCCATCCTCCTTGATCATAGATCATGCCAACCGCGGGTGTTCTGGAAAGTCAACAGATAAACATGTTCCTCGGAATTGTAGGACGCCGGAAGTGAAGAGGATGAAGAGGATTAACGAAGCTTTCTCAGAGACGGTCGAGCGAGCGGGCCAACTCTGCAAAGCCCCTGTCAAGCCTTGAGTCCCTGATGGATGCTTAGAATGTGGAAGTGCCAACGAATAATCCAGCATATGCCACGCTTGTGAGTCATTTCTATTCTTATCATTTGTCTGGGCGATTTTTCCGCAGTTGACATGTGGAATTTAGCGTCTGTCTCATCAGAGAAATGCCTCCTCCAGGCCTGGTCCGCACTGTAATCTTACCGCGGCTTGGTCCGTGCAGAGTTCACGATGCGTGTCTATTTATTTTCGCTTCGTGAGAGCTATATCCATTACAAACAACAGCTATTATATAACCCGAGTCGAACTATGGCAAACAGTGGTGAGCTTGGGCATTGCAACGTCCATATATGCCAAGTATACAGCATACATGCGCAGTGCAATAACCCATAACCGAGTCTGTGGGTTATAGAGCTGTGATCGGTGATGTGCTGCGGATGCATCGCGGATCTGATGCGTGGTGACCACTGGTGACCACTGGTGACCACTGGTGACCACTGGTGACCACTGGTGACCACTGGTGGATCTAGAACGGTTACAATAGGGTTGTTGGGCGAAATACAAAAAGGTCCGGCAAAATTTAAAAGCTCGCCGGATGCTGCTTCTTTGCGCATTAAGGACCGCCTTGAAGCAAGCGTTCTCAAGTTGTGAAACCTCCTTGGTTCTCTTTAAAATCAGTCAATGTATCATTTGCATTCATCAATGTCACTCATACATTCATTCATGTCATGTTCATGTGTAGCGGCGTAGAAAATAATCAAATCAAGTCGACTTCAGTCGTTTTGGGAGCATAGTCTCGATGGCGTCCTCCCTGGATCCGCTTCCTGTGGCCAGACTACATAGTCTCGATGGCGTCCTCCCTGGATCCGCTTCCTGTGGCCAGACTACATAGTCTCGATGGCGTCCTCCCTAGATCCGCTTCATGTGGCCATACTACATAGTCTCGATGGCGTCCTCCCTGGATCCGCTTCCTGTGGCCAGACTACATAGTCTCGATGGCGTCCTCCCTGGATCCGCTTCCTGTGGCCAGACTACATAGTCTCGATGGCGTCCTCCCTGGATCTGCTTCCTGTGGCCAGACTACATAGTCTCGATGGCGTCCTCCCTGGATCCGCTTCCTGTGGCCAGACTACATAGTCTCGATGGCGTCCTCCCTAGATCCGCTTCCTGTGGCCAGACTACATAGTCTCGATGGCGTCCTCCCTGGATCCGCTTCCTGTGGCCAGACTACATAGTCTCGATGGCGTCCTCCCTGGATCCGCTTCCTGTGGCATTGGCGGATCCTGGAGGGGGGGGGGGGGGCATGGCCATGGCCCCCCAAACCCCCCCCCATGGCCATGGCACCCCAAACCGCCTGAAATGGGCTATTTACTTTTTGGTGTTTGCCCCCCCCCCCCTCCCCAACCACCCGTTCTGTATCCGCCTATGGCTGGTGGTATCCCACAGACAATTCAAGAGAGCGTCTCTGCACGCCGGAAGTCCTCCAGACTGGCTCAGCAGCGGAGTGGCCAGGTCAGGAGCTGAGGTGGACCGGAACCTCCAGGTCGCCCCCGAAATACCTGGCGTCCGCGCCACAGACAGCTGGCGGCAGCAGACGTGACGCATTTGGCAGCCCGGAGACATGACACATTTGGCAGCCCGGAGACATGACACATTTGGCAGCCCGGAGACCGCCGACTGTTCGCAGACGGTTCCGCCAACGTACTGCTCCCCCGGCAGGCATAGAGTACGACTACAGCGACTTGTTATATCTAGTTTATACTTTATCATAGATGATCTACATCCGCAACAAAATTAATCGGCACTGTTGGAGCAACATGGAAAGTTGAACATTGTATGCAGATTTTCTGCCCACTTAGTATTTTCATGACTTGCATATTATTTGGTAATTCCCAACATTTTGTAATAGTATCGGCATTTGTGAGGCCTAAAATGCAGTTCATAATCAATATCTATGGACGAAATTGGCCAATTCAGAACGATTGAACATTCGATTTCCCCGATTTTCCTATTGTGTAGCATTTTAAACAATTTACTGACTGCCTGTACGGCCAGTCACTCATTTCAGTGATTTGACAGTCATTCATATAATTCCTATTTGAGTGACATTTGGCTGAGTTATTTGGCCGACAGTTGACCGGGAAACCATTGGCTCTGACCGGCCGGCACTGTGATTTCACAGCTGAATCCGGCGTCTACAGCTGCCGCTCCGGCTTCCCAGCTCTGCCTCAATCGACCCACGCGGGGCACGCGGGGCACGCGGGTGTCTGAGGCCCTGCCAGACAGACAGACAGACAGACAGTTTATTAAACAATGGGTCCACAGCATGTGTGGCTTTTCACCGTTGCGAGTCAGTGGACTAAAGCGAATAACTGGATAAAATGTTATCACCCGAGTGCCGGCCCGGCCAGGAACAGGTAGCACGCTATGAGGCATATCGAAAGAGATAATGCTAAAATAGCGCACATCGCGAGTCGGGTAACTCGGTCTACGTCTGGCGCAGGATAAACTCGCGCAGGCGATGCCGGAAGCCAGCGTGGTGGGTGGCAATTGGTAGTTGGTTGTAATCCTGCACAGCACTGTAACACAGCCTGCGTCGCCCGGCTTCAGTCCTAATGCGCGGCAGCGTGATATCACCGGCTCGCCTGGTACCGTGGTCATGTAGCTGGTTGGCAGCCAGTCCAAAGGTAGAGACTATAGCCTCTGGCTGGCCTGTCTCTATCGCGTCATGTATAGAACACAATCGATGGTACCTAACAAGTTCCCTGGCATCAAACCACCTGAGGTCACGGAACGCATCAGTCACATGCTCACGTTAGCGCCTACCACATACAACACGGGCACAGAAATTCAGAATTGTATGCACTCGGTGAAGCTGGGTCTCACCACATATTCCATATACAGACATACAGTAGCGGACAATCGACACCGCGAGCGCCTGCACGATTGGTTTCAGTGCGGATCGGGGGATGACGTGTCGGGCGTGACTCAGTGCAATCAGGGCACCGTTACATCTCTGTGTGAGCCGATCTATGTGGGCCTGGTAGTTTAGATGGCGGTCCATTTCGAGTCCTAGGTTCCTCACCACTTTGCTGTCAATGACGTCCGCGCCGCAGAAACTGATCCTAACTTCAGGCATAGTGCGTAACATGGCTGGAGTTCCTAACACTAACATCTGGGTATTTCAGCGTTCAGCTTCATGCCGTGTGTACTAAACCAACGGTACATCACGTCTAGGGTGTCTTCCATGGTACGGATCAACTGGTGAATGTCCTGTTTCTTACCGGTTATAAGTATTTGCGTGCCGTCCGCAAATTGTACAGCGGTCACCGACTCGGGCACATACACGCTAAGATCATTAGCAGACAACATAAACAGCACGCAGCTGAGGCTGCCGCCCTGATACACACCTATGGTGGTGGGCTTGGTTTGTGACGGGGTTGTGCTGCCGTCACGCCGACGTATACCTGATGCGTGTGGCCGGCGAGGTAGTTTGAGGACCAGTGGGTGTCTACACCGTACAGAGCTAGCTTTTAAGGAGCAAATGATGCGGCACGACATCAAAGCATTTCGATAAATCACATAGCACAAGCACTGAAATTTCACCACAGTCCATAGCTCTCAATACTCTATTGGTTACGACGCTAAGTGCGATCTCAGTGGAGTGCCGCCGTTGATAGCCGTGCTGCGCGGCGGACAGCAGGTGGTGAGACTCGAGGTAGTCAACAACCTGGCGCTGGACTACGCGTTCAACTATTTTCATAGCCGCGGGTAGAATGGAAATGGGTCGTGTGTCCTCAGGGTTGGTGCTGACCTTGCCCTTGGGATGGGAGTGACCAGTACGTGTTTCCACTCGGTAGGTACCTCCCCTGTCGTTAGGCACAAGTTGACAACGGTCAGGAGTGCGTGGCCGAGTCCCTCAAAAAATGTCTGCATCATACGGACTCTAATGCCGTCAGTACCGGTCGATGCAGAGATCTTCATGCTCAACAACGTGCAGTACAGCGTGTCCATATCGACAGCGCTAACACGGGAGGTGCCGGTAGTGACTCGGAAGGTGCCGGAAGGTGCCGGAAGGTGCCGGAAGGTGCCGGTAGTGACTCGCGGCAGACGGACAGGCACAGGCCGAGCCGGAGCGGGTACACTAGCGGCAGTTGTTGGACCAATGGTAACGTAATAGTTGTTAAGGGCATCAGCGGTAATATTGTGTATGTTGGGTTGAGCTTGTTTCTGGCCAATGAGTGGGCGTGAGACTCGCCAAAGATCATGTGGTTCCGACCTAGTCAGCTCGCGCTGGAAGTGCGCCTGACAGTCACTACGGATGGCAGAGCACAGCCTGTTGATCAGTCGCGGTATTCAGGCAGGTGGTGGCGCAGGGCTATCTGGTGGCGCGCTATCACGTCTCTGGTCTCAGCGGTGACCGGTGGGGCTCGTGTCTGATGTAGCTGGACGCGGCGGACGGGCGCCACAGTGGCAAGCATATGGAGGAAGGTCTGCTGTAGAGCCAGCCACTTGTCGGTGGTAGTCGGGGAACAGTGACTGCAGTCCAATCTGCGTGGAAGAGACGCCGGTTGAACTCGTCAGTGTCCACCCGTCGTAGGCTACCCTGGCTTCCACCCGTTCTGGCTACCCTGGCTGCTCCGGCTTCCCAGCTATGTCTGTCTCAGTCGCCCCACGCCGGGCTGATTTAGTTTGACACTTATTAGAGCGCGATCGGCCTGGTTCGTTTGTCTGATCCAACCATCCATCAAACTATCCCCGGGGCGGTGCCAGGGAACGCGAGGAGTGCTCCCAGCTGTGAGCTGCGCCCTCGCTGATTCACGTGCTGTCCGAGCTGCCGAGCTGCCCGAGCTGTCCGAGCTGCCGAGCTTCTGATTCCGAACCGGCCTCTCGGACGAAAGGAAGCGCTGTGGACATTACGCCTATTACGCCGGTTCCAGTATTATCTGAGTTATTTACGGGGGACGGCTCAGATTAGCCGGCTCAGATCTGCCGGAGAGATAGTGTTATCGGTCAGTGAGCTGCTGGTCGAGGCCCGCGGTCGCTCCAGGCGGCCGTCACCGGCAGGACCAGCCCGACAACCTGGTGACGTCATTCCTGTGGCGAGCGGCCGCTGATGTGTCGTGTCCGAGGAGCTCACAACATAACATTACCGGCAAACTTCTGGTTGAAGATGGGCGGTCACCACGCCTTCAATCCACGTGTTGAGAGCCCGAGAGAGGGAGGGAGAGAGGTGTTCCATCCGGCAGTGCCGCGCCGCCCGTCTCTGTTCTGCGCCGCCCGTCTCTGTTCTCTGTTTAGGCGCGCCAGCGTCCGCCGACGCCACGCACAGAGGTGCTCTGTGCGTGGCGCACTGAGGGGAGGGGGAGGGGCTAAAGACAGAGGCAGGAGGCGCAAACTGGCCTGACCCTGTCCCGCCACCCGACGACAGGCTCAGCCAGACGGCCTACCCCCGCCCCCGCCCGTAACTACAAATATACAACGGAAGGCGCCAGCGTCGGCGGCGGCGCCGGTGACTGGGATCGCTGAGCTAGTTAGTTACGCCCGGTGTCTCTGTGACGTCATCAGGTGGAGTTATCAGCTGACGGCGACAGGCGCCAGCGGCGGCGGCGGCGGCGGCGGCGGCGATGACTGGATCGCTGAGCTAGTTAGTTACGCCCGGTGTCTCTGTGACGTCATCAGGTGGAGTTATCAGCTGACGGCGACGTCATAGATTGATAGTGTAATGATAGTTTGATAGATAGTTTGATATATAGTTTGATAGATAGTTTGATAGATAGTTTGATAGATAGTTTGATAGATAGTTTGATAGATAGTTTGATAGATAGTTTGATAGATAGTTTGATAGATAGTTTGATAGATAGTTTGATAGATAGTTTGATAGATAGTTTGATAGATAGTTTGATGGATGGTTTGATGGATGGTTTGATAGTTTGGTTTTCACAGGCTTGATGCCGCTTAGTTCACCAGAGCTCGGTGTGTACAGACACCAGGCCGATGTTGCACTTTGTCGTCATGGTAACGGCGCGGCATTGCGATGGAGCTGCAACACTGAATTACGACTGCATGTTGTGGCATTGATCAATGTTTACACAGTGCACACTTCCTGTTCGCGGTACTCAGAGGTGCTGGCGGCGACCTAGGTTCCGGCGGCGGCCCGGTGTGTATTGTAGCCTGTTGTGGAATGGACTCAGTCGGATGGCCTGCAGGCTGTTGTGTAGGGGCTCAGTCCCACATTCCGCCGTAAGCCGCTGTGGAGTGAGCTCTGTCGGCTGTGTTAGGTTCTGCTGTACCGGATGTAGCTCAGCTGACTGACTTCGGACGAGATCGGCTCTCGACATGTCTCGCTCAGGAGTGATTGATGAGGCCGACGACCGTGCACCGACCGTGCTGTGGTGTCTGCTGCTGAGGTCAGCTCAGGTCGAGTCAGGTCAGGTCAGGTCAGACGGTTCCTGGGTCAGCCGCTGCTGAGGTCAGCTCAGGTCGAGTCAGATCGGGTCAGGTCAAGTCAGGTCAGACGGTTCCCAGGTCAGCCGCTGCTGAGGTCAGCTCAGGTCGAGTCAGATCGGGTCAGGTCAGGTCAGGTCAGACAGTTCCTGGGTCAGCCGCTGCTGAGGTCAGCTCAGGTCGGGTCAGGTCAGGTCAGGCCAGGTCAGACGGTTCCCGGGTCAGCCGCTGCTGAGGTCAGCTCAGATCGAGTCAGGTCAGGTCAGGTCAGGTCAGGTCAGACGGTTCCCGGGTCAGCCGCTGCTGAGGTCAGCTCAGATCGAGTCAGGTCAGGTCAGGTCAGGTCAGACGGTTCCCGGCTCAGCCGCTGCTGAGGTCAGCTCAGGTCGAGTCAGGTCAGGTCGGACGGTTCCCGGCTCAGCCGCTGCTGAGGTCAGCTCAGATCGAGTCAGATCGGGTCAGGTCAGATCAGACAGTTCCTGGGTCAGCCGCTGCTCAGGTCAGCTCAGGTCGAGTCAGATCGGGTCAGGTCAGGTCAGGTCAGACGGTTCCCGGGTCAGCCGCTGCTGAGGTCAGCTCAGGTCGAGTCAGGTCATGTACTGTGTGTGACTCGCTGAAAATAGTCCCTCCTACGGGTCCTACCACACCAGCCATCAGATTCAACCAGCCGGTTTAATTTATCTTTCACCGGTCTAAACCACTAGAGAGTATCGTACAATATAAACGATTATTTTCCATCCAAAGGGCTTTAATTATTCCCAAGGCATGACCTCAAAGTTCGACACATTTAACGAGGCATGTCCCCCGCCACCCCGGCTGCGGCGCTTATGACTGCAATCTAAGCTATCCCATCTCTATCCCACCCACCCATCTAAGCTCCCAGCTAAGCTATCCACCCACCCACCTCTCCGCAGCTTCCCACACCCTCCCTCCCCCTACAGTCGAAAAGGGAGCGTTCAGACGACCAGCGTGACTGCGCAGCGTGACTCCGCAGCGTGACTGCAATGACAACGGCGTGCTTTACACTTCCCCGCACTGTGCAATGGGCGCCGCATAGCCCTGCACTGCCCTGCACGCATTGCACGCATTGAATGCATTGCAGAGCGGCGTTCTCGGTCCTGCACTGGACGGCTGCAGCGTGGTGAATGTGAGGGCAGCAGTGCAAAGCCGGGAGGTATTCAGACTGTGTGGGCGGGGTCGGGAGGTATCCAGACCGTGGGGGCGGGGTCGGGAGGTATTCAGACCGTGTGGGCGGGGTCGGGAGGTATTCAGACTGTGGGGGCGGGGTCGGGAGGCATTCAGACCGTGGGGGCGGGGTCGGGAGGTATTTAGACTGTGGGCGGGGTCGGGAGGTATCCAGACTGTGGGGGCGGGGTCGGGAAGTATTCAGACCGTGTCGGCGGGGTCGGGAGGTATTCAGACCGTATGGGCGGGGTCGGGAGGCATTCAGACTGTGGGCGGGGTCGGGAGGCATTCATACCGTGTGGGCGGGGTCGGGAGGTATTCAGACCGTGTGGGCGGGGTCGGGAGGCATTCAGACCGTGTGGGCGGGGGCGGGAGGTATTCAGACCGTGTGGGCGGAGTCGGGAGGTATTCAGACCGTGTGGGCGGGGTCGGGAGGTATTCAGACCGTGTGGGCGGGGTCGGGAGGTATTCAGACCGTGTGGGCGGGGTCGGGAGGTATTCAGACCGTGTGGGCGGGGTCGGGAGGTATTCAGACTGTGTGGGCGGGGTCGGGAGGTATTCAGACCGTGTGGGCGGGGTGGGGAGGTATTCAGACTGTGTGGGCGGGGTCGAGAGGTATTCAGACCGTGTGGGCGGGGTCGGGAGGTATTCAGACCGTGTGGGCGGGGTCGGGAGGTATTCAGACTGTGTGGGCGGGGTCGGGAGGTATTCAGACCGTGTGGGCGGGGTCGGGAGGTATTCAGACTGTGTGGGTGGGGTCGGGAGGTATTCAGACCGTGTGGGCGGGGTCGGGAGGTATTCAGACTGGGGGCGGGGCCGGGAGGTATTCAGACCGTGTGGGCGGGGTCGGGAGGTATTCAGACTGTGTGGGCGGGGTCGGGAGGTATTCAGACCGTGTGGGCGGGGTCGGGAGGTATTCAGACTGGGGGCAGGGCCGGGAGGTATTCAGATCGTGTGGGCGGGGTCGGGAGGTATTCAGACCGTGGGGGCGGGGTCGGGAGGTATTCAGACCGTGTGGGTGGGGTCGGGAGGTATTCAGACCGTGTGGGCGGGGTCGGGAGGTATTCAGACCGTGTGGGCGGGGTCTGGAGGTATTCAGACTGGGGGCGGGGTCGGGAGGTATTCAGACCGTTGGGCGGGGTCGGGAAGTATTCAGACCGTGTGGGCGGGGTCTGGAGGTATTCAGACTGTGGGTGGCGTCGGGAGGTATTCAGACTGTGTGGGCGGGGTCGGGAGGTATTCAGACCATGTGGGCGGGGTCGGGAGGTATTCAGACCGTGTGGGCGGGGTCGGGAGGTATTCAGACCGTGTGGGCGGGGTCGGGAGGTATTCAGACCGTGTGGGCGGGGTCGGGAGGTATTCAGACCGTGTGGGCGGGGTCGGGAGGTATTCAGACCGTGTGGGCGGGGTCGGGAGGTATTCAGACCGTTGGGCGGGGTCGGGAGGTATTCAGACCGTGTGGGCGGGGTCGCGCCGGGAACAACGCTGGAAATTCAGCCTTATCCCGGCCGCCGCCCGCCGACCGCTCGGCGGGGTGCGAGGGCAGACGGCTGCAACCACCACTGACCGGAAGGTTCATCCTGCACCGGGTTTGCGTGGTGGGATCGACTTTCGAGTGAGGGCTAGTTGTGATTTTTTCGACTGGGGATGGTGTGGGGATGTTTGGCTTTTGTAGGGAGCGTCGTGAGTGCTTCGAAGCGTACTTGTCATTGCAAGACACGCTGCGCCTTCTCCGTGCGTGAGAGACACCGATGCAGGATGGGATGTATAAGGTCAGGCTTGGAGGATTAATTTGCAGACTGAGTGGCCGTCACTGCAGAGTGCAGACTGAGTGACCGTCACTGCAGAGTGCAGACTGCAGCAGCTGCTCGCTGATTCGGTGACTGCCACTGTTACCTGACACTCCTGACACTCCTGACACGGATATTAACCGATACCTGATACTGGTATCGTGGTAATATCTGACACATGATCAGGCACGTAGCCAGGATTTCATCCAGAGGGGGGGGGGGGGGCGGCGGCGCCTTGAAAGGGCCCCCTTCCCGAGCGCTGGAAGGGCGCCTTCCCAAGCGTTGAAAGGGCCAAACAAAACGGATGAAAAGGCACGTTACACGGATGGAAAATGCAGTATGACAGGTATGGCATGGGCCATACCAACTTTTAGGAGCTGGAGTTAGCAAACTGTCATCAACTTTGGAACCAGCGACACCAATTTGGAACTTGAAATATTTTGAAATATTTTTTTAAGCTCAAGATCTGAAACTCTTAAAGGGATGTTTCCACCTTAACATTATATTTGAGTTGAGATAGCAATTTTGATGGCTTGGCATTGAAATTAAGTATGGTAGCAGTTAAAACAACCACAATGATCTAATCAAAAAGATACTCGAGTTTGATTTTGACATCTGTAAAAAATAAGGCCCATGTGTATTTGAATTGGGCCTCTAAACCGACAGCGTCGTCTCTCTTTACCCAACTAGTAATGATAGTCGACTTGTTTTAAGGTGAACCTTGGAGATATTTGCTACGTTTCAATGGTTTGATAGTTGATTTGTTTTGTATTCAAAGCGCCAGAATTGTCTCGAAATAATTGTGCCCATATTTTGGCAGCGTACAACATTTCTGTGTAGCTCTCTAGAGTTCAATATGACGTCATCAACCCAAATATGAAAACTTTTACTTTGTACGAAATTGAGCACTGTTTGCGAGAAACAAATGTCATAATCGTGCTCGGCAGCAATTACTTCATATTGTGCACCACAAGCGGCGTATATTTGACAACTTTTGGGAAGGTGGGACAGTCCCTTTAAACAAATTGCGACGCGGAGCGGCGCGAAAATTTTGAGTCTTATGCCCTAGATATGCATTCTCATCAATGCGTCACATTGCGTATGATGCGGACCTCTAAACATGTTATTGTGCGTTTAAAAGTGCGGTAAAGAAAGTGCTTAAGTGAACTATTTTGCCCAATTATATAGGAAAGCAGCAACATAACACATAAATGCGCCGAGAAACGGACCGTTTTTTACTCTCTTCTAACCCGCATATAATTGATTTTGTAGTTAAATTGCGCCGCGGAGCGGCGCAAAAATTGTGGGTTTTATTCCCTGGACAACTGCATTCTTACTGTTGAAAGACAGGTCGGGTCAGACAGGCACATCCGCCGTCTGGTCTGACCGAGCGGGCTGGGCAGACCCGGCGGACCCGGCAGTGCCGCCCGGCCGTCTGGCTGGCGTCAGTGGCCGGGCGCCGTCTGCTGTCCGTCTGCTCTCCGTCCGCTGCCAGCCCGCTCCGGCCCGCCCTGAACGCCCACGACCAGTCTGGCTGCCGGCTCCGGGGTGTGGCACTGGGGCGGCCAGCTGGACCTCAGGGTAGGCAGCGGGGGATCAGACCAGCTGCTGCCGGCTCCGGGGTGTGGCACTGTGGCGGCCAGCTGGACCTCAGGGTAGGCAGCGGGGGATCAGACCAGCTGCTGCCGGCTCCGGGGTGTGGCACTGTGGCGGCCAGCTGGACCTCAGGGTAGGCAGCGGGGGATCAGACCAGCTGCTGCCGGCTCCGGGGTGTGGCACTGTGGCGGCCAGCTGGACCTCAGGGTAGGCAGCGGGGATCAGACCAGCTGCTGCCGGCTCCGGGGTGTGGCACTGTGGCGGCCAGCTGGACCTCAGGGTAGGCAGCGGGGATCAGACCAGCTGCTGCCGGCTCCGGGGTGTGGCACTGTGGCGGCCAGCTGGACCTCAGGGTAGGCAGCGGGGGGATCAGACCAGCTGCTGCCGGCTCCGGGGTGTGGCACTGTGGCGGCCAGCTGGACCTCAGGGTAGGCAGCGGGGGATCAGACCAGCTGCTGCCGGCTCCGGGGTGTGGCACTGTGGCGGCCAGCTGGACCTCAGGGTAGGCAGCGGGGGATCAGACCAGCTGCTGCCGGCTCCGGGGTGTGGCACTGGGGCGGCCAGCTGGACCTCAGGGTAGGCAGCGGGGGATCAGACCAGCTGCTGCCGGCTCCACCGCTTCATTCAGAAATGACTCGCGCTTTCTCACTGCTCTGGAGTGATGATTATTGAGATTATGTGGTATTCGATTATATCAAAGCAGGCCCACATTGCGATGATGATGTTGATAGCAGGGCGATGTAGGTTACCCTACACAGGGTTATCATACTGATAGCAGGGCGATGTAGGTTACCCTACACAGGGTTATCATACTGATAGCAGGGCGGTGTAGGTTACCCTACACAGAGTTATCATACTGATAGCAGAGCGATGTATGTTACCCGATACAGGGTTATCATACTGATATCAGGGCGATGTAGGTTACCCGACACGGTTATCATACTGATAGCAGGGCGGTGTAGGTTACCCGACATGGTTATCATACTGATAGCAGGGCGATGTATGGCTACCCGACACAGGGTTATCATACTGATAGGGCGGTGTAGGTTACCCGACACAGGGTTATCATACTGATATCAGGGCGATGTAGGTTACCCGACACAGAGTTATCATACTGATATCAGGGCGATGTAGGTTACCCGACACAGGGTTATCATACTGATAGCAGGGCGATGTATGGCTACCCAACACAGGGTTATCATACTGATAGCAGGGCGATGTATGGCTACCCGACTCAGGGTTATCATACTGACAGCAGGGCGATGTATGGCTACCCGACTCAGGGTTATCATAATGATAACAGGGCGATGTAGGTTACCCTACACAGGGTTATCATACTGATAGCAGAGCGATGTAGGTTACCCGACACAGGGTTATCATACTGATAGCAGATCGATGTAGGTTACCCGACACAGGGTTATCATACTGATAGCAGGGCGATGTAGGTTACCCTACACAGGGTTATCATACTGATAGCAGGGCGGTGTAGGTTACCCGACACAGGGTTATCATACTGATAGCAGGGCGATGTAGGTTACCCGACACAGAGTTATCATACTGATAGCAGGGCGATGTAGGTTACCCGACACAGAGTTATCATACTGACAGCAGGGCGATGTAGGTTACCCGACACAGAGTTATCATACTGATAGCAGGGCGGTGTAGGTTACCCGACACAGAGTTATCATACTGATAGCAGATCGATGTATGTTACCCGACACATGGTTATCATACTGATAGCAGGGCGATGTAGGTTACACTACACAGGGTTATCAGACCGGGCGGGGCTTTGTTTTGGATTGATAGCGGTTAGGGACCCTGTGTCTCTCTGTAACTTGTGAAGGCTAACGGCGCGGCCAACTCTCTGGCTCGCTCGGTATCCGCATTTCTCCTGGTTTCTGCACCTGCAACTGTATCTACTACTGCACGTTCATAGCTCTTGCACCTCCACCTGCATAGCTCCTACACCTGCACCTGCACCTCTGACCTGTATATCATCATGGCCCCTGCACCTGCACCTGCACCTGCACCGGTGCCGAGCGTCTCGGGCGGGAGGGGCGAGCGATCAGCGTGTGTTTAGATCGCCGGTGAACGCTCCACTAACTCCTCACGTCGACACACGACACAGCAAGAACTGCAGGCGCCGCTCTGTTGGGCGGTGTTTTAATGTGCTGACGTCGGACAAGCTGAAGACGAGGGTCGCGTCCTCTCAGGCTCGCTGTGACACGGTGTGCTGCTCTCACGCCGTTCTCTCTGGCTCGCTGTGACACGGTGTGCTGCTCTCACGCCGTCCTCTCAGGCTCGCTGTGACACGGTGTGGTGCTCTCACGCCGTTCTCTCATGCTCGCTGTGACATGGTGTGCTGCTCTCACGCCGTCCTCTCAGGCTCGCTGTGACACGGTGTGCTGCTCTCACGCCGTCCTCTCAGGCTCGCTGTGACACGGTGTGCTGCTCTCACGCCGTCCTCTCAGGCTCGCTGTGACACGGTGTGCTGCTCTCACGCCGTCCTCTCAGCTCGCTGTGACACGGTGTGCTGCTCTCACGCCGTTCTCTCAGGCTCGCTGTGACACGGTGTGCTGCTCTCACGCCGTCCTCTCAGGCTCGCTGTGACACGGTGTGCTGCTCTCACGCCGTCCTCTCAGGCTCGCTGTTCGCCGTTCTCTCAGGCTCGCTGTGACACGGTGTGGTGCTCTCACGCCGTTCTCTCATGCTCGCTGTGACATGGTGTGCTGCTCTCACGCCGTCCTCTCAGGCTCGCTGTGACACGGTGTGCTGCTCTCACGCCGTCCTCTCAGGCTCGCTGTGACACGGTGTGCTGCTCTCACGCCGTCCTCTCAGGCTCGCTGTGACACGGTGTGCTGCTCTCATGAGCCGCTGCATGGTATAATGAATGTTTGCAGTTATTGGATTTGTACTTAGCTCAGCTTGCTTACAGATGTACACAAAGTTTCTGAAAATATTATTATTCACCTCACCTCAACTCTCACCTCACCTAATCTCACCTCACCTCACCTCATCTCACCCCACCTCACCTCACCTCACCTCACCTAATATCACCTCACCTCACCTCACCTCACCTCACCTCACCTCACCTCACCTCACCTCACCTCACCTCACCTCACCTCACCTCACCTCACCTCACCTCACTTCACCTCACCTCACCCCACCTCACCTCACCTAATATCACCTCACCTCACCTCACCTAATATCACCTCACCTCACCTCACCTAATATCACCTCGCCCCACCTCGCCCCACCTCACCTCACCTCACCTCATTTCACCCCACCTCACTGTCCTCACCTCACCTCACCCTACCCCCATACGCTCTCGCGCACCGCAGCCTACGCCCCTTTGTTGGGCGGCGTCATCGATTGTTGTTGCATGTCGGGCTGATCGAGCACCGGGACCGTGCCCTCGAGAGGCGCCGTAAAGCGTCCAATGAACGCGAAGTGACGACCGCCATCGTGCTATCGTTAACCGGTGTTATCGTTAACCGGCACCTGGGCCGCATTTGTACCGCTGGACAGACGCCTGTGTGCCGTGTCGTTAGTGTGACGCTGTACCGCGGACGGGAGGATGGAGAGTCTGAGACAATGTGTTGGGGTGACGGGGGGTGAGAGGGAGCTGCTTGTTGCTGAAGTGCGTGTTGAACTTTCTTGTTGCTGAAGTACATGTTGAAGTGGACAGAAGTTCAGACAGAAGTGGAGCTGAGTAGGGCATTATTTGCCGTCGCCTGCGGCGATTTCGGCTAAACGAAGTCAGTAAATTTGGAACTTTGTGTCTGTTGGAAAGCTATGACTGTAGTTGGCTGGGAGTTTTGCACTCCTTCATACACTACCTGTTTCAGTTTCAATTTCGCAGTACTGGCCAAATGGCAATGGAGAGGTCCAGCCCATAATCCGAAACTTCGCTGCACAGAGTTCCGCTCTCTCCGGTAGAATGCCAGTGATTGGGCTTTCCGTAGACTATGTGTGTGGTCCCCCTCGGACCGCTCCCTCGCACCACCCTCTCCACCCCTGCCACTAACCGCATTCCCACCCGGTGCAGGTGCGGCCCCCGCCCTGCGCTCCCGGGGCTGGAAAGTGGCGGCACTCTGCGGCCTGTGGGGCCTTCCGCCGCCGCCGCCGGCCGGCGACCAGAGCCACAACTGGCGCCTGTGCCGCTAGATACTGCGTACTGGCTCTCTATACTGCAGACTGCTGGCTCTCTATACTGCAGACTGACCAGCCGTAACGACCCTCCTGCAGACCGGTCCGCCTCTCCGCCGTAATCGCCGCCGCCGCCGGCTGGACTGGATAATCAGAGCCGCGCTAAGGGATTACGTCGTTTGCCGGCGTAAATTGCTCTCGGTTACACCAGTAACTGGTGTAATCTGGTCTGATGGCGCCCGGTCAGGGGGGGGGGGGGGTAATGAGATGAGAGTGGGCGGTTTGGCGGCCGCCGCGGGCACAGGAATGTGGATCACTTCCGTCCAGTCATGGGAGGGCAGCACGGGGCGGGCGTTCGTACCCCGGGGCTGACCACCGCCCACCGCCCACCGTTCTCCAGCCCGCTCGGAGCCGTGCTGGGGCCGGAGGAAGGGGAGGTATCGGTCTGCGGAACGGGACAAAGTCTGTAGCTCGCTGGGAAGTCTCTCAGACGATGCATAAAACTCCGGCTGTTAATATGTCTGATGGCCGTCTGGCGGCCGGCCGGCGGGTCTTTACGGAAGGCGGTATTCGCAGGGGTGATTTCGGCCGGCGGGTCTGGACGCGAGGCGGTATTCGCAGGGGTGATTTCGGCCGGCGGGTCTGGACGCGAGGCGGTATTCGCAGAGGTGATTTCGGCGGTTTACGGACAACATCCGTCTGTCCGGGCGGCGGTGGTCTGTTCTCTCCTAGGGGAGGGGTGGCAGCGGCGGCGGAGTTGCGGCGAGCGTCGGGGCAGGAGACGCGGTTTTTGGCTGGTTATGTCGGTCAGGCAGGCGACTCTCGGGACCGAATTGCTAACGGCAACGTTCACTCTGTTCCAAGGGTAAAGCGGCTGCCAGATCACACCTTATACAGGGACCCGCTAGAGAATTGAACCCCGATCCCCGACACAGGAAGCAGTGATCCTGCTCGCGCCAGCGTGTCGCCTGAATTCGCAGCCTGCCGCGTGACGTCACGGCGCGTGTGTCTCAGCAGAAGACACCCAGTGACCTCGCCAGCCAATTGTCGCCTGTTGGCGGACCACTGTCAGGGCGACAGGGGACGGTGGCGGACGTCTATGGTTTGGGCTGCGAGGTCACGGGAGTAGCGTGCACACGACCGTGGAGTGACGCCAGGGGAGAGGTGCAGACAATCCGCCCACAAAGTATTCTACGAGTGACGTCAGGGGAGAGGTGCAGACAATCCGCCGACAAAGTATTCTACGTGTGACGTCAGGGGAGAGGTGCAGACAATTCGCCCACAAAGTATTTTACGTGTGACGTCAGGGGAGAGGTGCAGACAATCCGCCCACAAAGTATTTCACGCCTCGCTGTTGCGACCACAGAGGTCGAATGTCTATCATACGTGATATATGCTTCAAAGGTGCTTGTGGATCCTGGGGAACCTATAGTTAATTTTCGCTGCTATTTGAGTATTTTTACGAGGAGAATTTTTTCTTCTTCTTCACTGATTGATAACTAAAAGATCCGATGGCGTGTGCATTTGTATGGCTTTGAATATACCCCACAGATTTATGAAAGAATATAGGTACCCCAAAGAAAGATATTGCGGTTTAAAACCATTCGGAGTGGGTTAGCTGGAAAGCAACGTAATGATTCAGCAGGGTCGTCGATCTGCATTCCTTTCTCAACACCTTTACACACTATTTGTTTACCGTCTCTACAAACTATTTGTTTACCGTCTCTACAGCCTGCTTACGAGCCTCTCGTCCGTCGCCGTCGGCAGGGCGGGGCGGGGCAGGCGGTGCCGTGTTTATAGCTGGACTAATTGTCGGCTATTTCGGCGCGCGGTTGGCACGGCAGCGGCAGGTGGCGCGGGCCGGTGACCGACGACCGTCAGTCCGCCTTGATCTGCCGCCGGTCCCGGCGGACAGGTCATGGCACGACGCCCGCCCGCCGCTGATGACGTCAGTGGGGGATGTGCCGAGTTTGTGCGTTTCACCTGATGAAAGAGCTATGTAATTATTCTGTTATCCGCTGTTAGAAGGTTGATATCAAATTAAGGTTCGTCGATGGGCTGTAAGTTTGGGAAAAATGTGAAATTTGTATGCACAAGGAACAAGCGGCCACATGCCAGATTGCCATTTCATCTCCTGTGTTGTACTTATGCTGGTCGCTTATCAAATATGTCTGCCATCATCTCTTGAGATTGTTTGGTATCCACAGACTGACAGCAACGTCCCGGCTTCCGTTCCATGTTGCGCCATATGTTAAAGCCCATTTATCCGTACTAGCATCACTTCTGAAGTTTGGCGTACCATCCAAAGTCGGCATGACTCTCGTCCATAACCTGTCCCAGACTGACAGACGACGTCCGCGTCTCGTCTGATGTCGGACGGCGCCTCGTCTGATCGGACAGCGCCTCGTCTGATGTCGGACAGCGCCTCGTCTGATGTCGGACGGCGCCTCGTCTGATGTCGGACAGCGCCTCGTCTGATGTTGGACAGCGCCTCGTCTGACGACGTCCGCGTCTCGTCTGACGACGTCCGCGTCTCGTCTGATGTCGGACGGCGCCTCGTCTGATCGGACAGCGCCTCGTCTGATCGGACAGCGCCTCGTCTGATCGGACAGCGCCTCGTCTGATCGGACAGCGCCTCGTCTGACGACGTCCGCGGCTCGTCTGATGTCGGACGGCGCCTCGTCTGATCGGGCAGCGCCTCGTCTGACGACGTCCGCGGCTCGTCTGATGTCGGACGGCGCCTCGTCTGATGTCGGACGGCGCCTCGTCTGATCGGACAGCGCCTCGTCTGATGTCGGACGGCGCCTCGTCTGATCGGACAGCGCCTCGTCTGATGTCGGACGGCGCCTCGTCTGATGTCGGACAGCGCCTCGTCTGATCGGACAGCGCCTCGTCTGATGTCGGACAGCGCCTCGTCTGATGTCGGACAGTGCCTCGTCTGATGTCGGACAGCGCCTCGTCTGATGTCGGACATGGACTCGTCTGATGTCGGACAGCGTCTCGTCTGATGTCAGGCGGCGTCTGTCATGCCGCGCAGCATCACCTGTTCCGTGACGAGGGACGAGGTGCATGTTGCACTGTGTCGCCATCTGCCGGTCAGAGCTTTACCAGCTCAGTGGAGAGAGCTTTACCATCTCAGTGGAGAGAGCTTTACCGACTCAGCGGAGAGAGTTTTACCAGCTCAGTGGAGAAAGCTGTCACCTGTGAGCAGCAGGCCGATCAATCTCCCGTGAACTCTGGAATTCATGGAATTTTCGGCGGAGACCCTTGCGAAGTCTCAGCGAACTTTCGACGTGCGAGGAGCGTCTGATTGTGCGAGTTTTCAGAAAAGGCCCACGCTGACTGTGTGTTGGACAGGAACTCATGAACTAAGAAGGCTCTTTCATGCTGTGAGCGGCCACTGGCGAGTTTCGGATGGCTGAGCGGCGCGCATCGTTCCGCTACTGCTGCTGCACATGTTAGCACTGCTCCTGCTGCACATGTGTGCGTGTGTTACCTGTAGCCATGTGTGTGTCAGGAGTGAGTGATCTTCTGACGTGTTCCGCAGCTCGGCATCCGCCGCGGCAGACCAGTCAGCAGTTTACTGCCCTATTAGCCGAGTCCAGCCGGCCAGCTGTCGTATATGCTGTTAGTGCAGCAGAGCGGCGCTGCGGCATGTTAGTGTTGTGGTCTGTGGTGTGTGGTGGGGCGGATATGGGGCTGGTATGTGGCGGTGGTATGGACGGCCCTGCTGGGGTTATATCGTGGTGCGGATATGGGGCTGGTATGTGGCGGTGGTATGGACGGCCCTGCTGGGGTGATATCGCTGACTAGGACTCTGTGACTCTAATTGAATAATTTATATTGTCTAGTATCTACCTCATCCACTCTATGTAAGCACACTGAGTATGTGTGTGTGGGGGGGGGGGGGGCAGGAGGGTAACCCGTCACCTGGTGCTGTCCCAGGCCCGGTAACGATACGGGTCGTGTGGTATCGCACCCCGCCACCCTCAATCCCACCCTGTCCCCGGCTGTCGAGCAGTGGTGGATCCAGGGGGGGGGGGGGTCACGGGGTCATGACCCCCCCCCCTTGGGCCATGGGGGCACCACTGGGCCGTGGCGGCACCACCGCGCCGGGGCACCAGGGGCACCAGGGGCACCACCAAAATAAAGCAAAAAAATCCCCGGCTCATCATTCAGTATTCTTTGAACCAAGCGCACCACCGCGGCGGTGTACCAGGGGCACCACCAACCAAGGGCACCACCGCGCCGGTGTGCCAGGGGCACCATCGTGACGGTACGCGGCACTGTGGGGCTAGGGGAGACACCGGGGCACTGTGACTCCTTGAATCCAGGAGGGAAAACAATGGTCTGGTGCCGCCATGAAATCTCAAGCATTGGTCGCTGGAGAGAAGAAAAAAATCGCGAAATGATGCTAAATAATGGCTAAATTATGTCAACAATGTCCCTTCATGCTTCCCGTCCCTTGGGCTATGAAGGGGAACCAACGTGCCTTTATACCAGAGGCAACAACGTATCGGACTCGAGGGGCCCTGAGGGCCTCCTTGGGCTGATACATATAGATTATAGAACCTTTCGATTTGTTTAGGGCCTAGTTATCCAGACAAAAACAAAATAAAGCACAAAAAAACCGCGCCGCTACGCGGCACAAATCAATCAGTGTTCTTTTCCAGTACAAAAGGGTCTAATATAGACTGGCGGCCGCAGGGGGGGGATATGGGGGCCATGTCCCCACCTTTAGTCCTAAATGTGGGGGGGGGGGGGCAACATGTCTTTTGACACCACCTTTTGCTCCAGACATATTTCCTCGTTTTGACCCTGCATGCTGGTTCCAATAGCAAAAATTAGTTCTCCAACCCGCTAAAAACCTCAAATTTTGGCAACAATAGTTTATCGCATGCATAAGATTTACTGGTTATAAAAAACGGCTTCCAACCCCCCCCCCCCCCCCCCCCCTCCCCTCCCCTGGTCACGAACCTCGACTTCCCTCTTGGTCAATTCTTCATCAGCCGTCTGGGGCCGCCCTAGACTGTACAAATAATATATTTTAGCACCATCTGCGGCACTGTAAATGATAGAAAGGGTACGACTGATATTGCAAATACCTATTGCCAACGTTGTCAATTAAAACAAATGCTGAAATAGGGGCACCCTCAAAATATAGTGGACCAAATCCGTCGAGCCAAATCCGTCGAGTTGTCAGATTTGGGTATATGTAGGGGCACCATTGCAATTGATGCCCCCCCCTTGGATATTGTCTGGATCCGCCCCTGCTGTCGAGACAGAGCGCTGGGCCAACCCGCGTGCTGCTGATGTCAACACTTAATGGTCTATCCCAGTGTCAGGCTGTCTGCACTGGGCTTGCTAACTGGTGTTGCCATGGGGATGAACAGCTGGAGGCCGATTAACGCTGAGTGGCAGAGCAATATAGTCACAGGGACCGGCTGTTTTCTCCGAATCTGCTCACTCGGCAAGCTCCCTCGGTACCCTTAATCATTTGCCATGCTACATTTTGTCAGTAGATCGATTAAATATGGACGAATTAAAATGATGGAATTAAGGCAAGTTGCTCCTGTTTCCCAACGCCATCCGGTTGTATATATTTGTATTCCTATATTGTTTTCTTCCAGATCCCAAACTTAACCAACATCGATGTCACGTCGATCACTTCACCCCTCCCCCAGCCTTCTGCCCTGCTCTCCCCTCCCATGATGCGCTGCCGCCTTGGATGATCATGGTTGCGTCTTGACCGTCGTAGTCCAACTCCCAGTCCTACTCGCACACACACACACACACACACACACACACACACACACACACACACACACACACACACACACACACACACACACACACACACACACACACACACACACACACACACACACACACACACACACACACACACACACACACACACACACACACACACACACACACACACACACACACACACACACACACACACACACACACACACACACACACACACACACACACACACACACACACACACACACACACACACACACACACACACACACACACACACACACACACACACACACACACACACACACACACACACACACACACACACACACACACACACACACACACACACACACACACACACACACACACACACACACACACACACACACACACACACACACACACACACACACACACACACACACACACACACACACACACACACACACACACACACACACACACACACACACACACACACACACACACACACACACACACACACACACACACACACACACACACACACACACACACACACACACACACACACACACACACACACACACACACACACACACACACACACACACACACACACACACACACACACACACACACACACACACACACACACACACACACACACACACACACACACACACACACACACACACACACACACACACACACACACACACACACACACACACACACACACACACACACACACACACACACACACACACACACACACACACACACACACACACACACACACACACACACACACACACACACACACACACACACACACACACACACACACACACACACACACACACACACACACACACACACACACACACACACACACACACACACACACACACACACACACACACACACACACACACACACACACACACACACACACACACACACACACACACACACACACACACACACACACACACACACACACACACACACACACACACACACACACACACACACACACACACACACACACACACACACACACACACACACACACACACACACACACACACACACACACACACACCACACCCACACCCACACCCACACCCACACCCACACCCACACCCACACCCACACCCACACCCACACCCACACCCACACCCACACCCACACCCACACCCACACCCACACCCACACCCACACCCACACCCACACCCACACCCACACCCACACCCACACCCACACCCACACCCACACCCACACCCACACCCACACCCACACCCACACCCACACCCACACCCACACCCACACCCACACCCACACCCACACCCACACCCACACCCACACCCACACCCACACCCACACCCACACCCACACCCACACCCACACCCACACCCACACCCACACCCACACCCACACCCACACCCACACCCACACCCACACCCACACCCACACCCACACCCACACCCACACCCACACCCACACCCACACCCACACCCACACCCACACCCACACCCACACCCACACCCACACCCACACCCACACCCACACCCACACCCACACCCACACCCACACCCACACCCACACCCACACCCACACCCACACCCACACCCACACCCACACCCACACCCACACCCACACCCACACCCACACCCACACCCACACCCACACCCACACCCACACCCACACCCACACCCACACCCACACCCACACCCACACCCACACCCACACCCACACCCACACCCACACCCACACCCACACCCACACCCACACCCACACCCACACCCACACCCACACCCACACCCACACCCACACCCACACCCACACCCACACCCACACCCACACCCACACCCACACCCACACCCACACCCACACCCACACCCACACCCACACCCACACCCACACCCACACCCACACCCACACCCACACCCACACCCACACCCACACCCACACCCACACCCACACCCACACCCACACCCACACCCACACCCACACCCACACCCACACCCACACCCACACCCACACCCACACCCACACCCACACCCACACCCACACCCACACCCACACCCACACCCACACCCACACCCACACCCACACCCACACCCACACCCACACCCACACCCACACCCACACCCACACCCACACCCACACCCACACCCACACCCACACCCACACCCACACCCACACCCACACCCACACCCACACCCACACCCACACCCACACCCACACCCACACCCACACCCACACCCACACCCACACCCACACCCACACCCACACCCACACCCACACCCACACCCACACCCACACCCACACCCACACCCACACCCACACCCACACCCACACCCACACCCACACCCACACCCACACCCACACCCACACCCACACCCACACCCACACCCACACACACACACACACACACACACACACACACACACACACACACACACACACACACACACACACACACACACACACACACACACACACACACACACACACACACACACACACACACACACACACACACACACACACACACACACACACACACACACACACACACACACACACACACACACACACACACACACACACACACACACACGCGCGCGCGCGCGCGCTGTTTGATTTACATGTCCAACATGAAGCCATACCCACACACTCGCCCAGTTTGCTTGCCGGGTCCATGGTGAAGTCATAGTCAGTAGTCCCACACTGGCATCGTGTTCTTGACCACCCCTGACACCCCTCACCGTCTGCAGCGGCGCATCAGTAGGTAAGGACGTGCAGGCAGCCAGACATAAGTGGGCGAAACTTGCTGCTCGGTTACGAAAGGTTGTGAATCCGTTTTTGAACAAACAACGCACAGGACGTTTTCATTTAGCATGAGCCCTGGCGCCTACATTCCTCGTAAACCTTCGGTAAATAAAGCCTTCTTTGTATGCATATCACCAATCAGACATTCTTCGATGTTTCGTGGCAAGTGCTCAGCTTGTTTTATATCTGGGCAGCCGTGCCAGTCATGTTCGGTCGTTCCCGCGTCATTAGCGCGTGACAGGGGTGACTCCTCCGCGTCTCCGTTTGCATTTGAGCGTCTTCTCTGCGGGCGTGACGGCGTTACGGGGTGCATCTGAGCGTCTTCTCTGTGGGCGTGACGGCGTTACGGAGGCATGACGTGACGGAGACCGTCAGCTGCAGTCGCCGTGCAGCTGTCGTGTCCCTCAGAGTGTCATGTGCAGCGTCTCTCCATCACTTTCCCACGCAGTCCCGAGTCAGCCCGGCTGCGGGGCCCGAGTCATGGGTTATGAGCAGCCCTCTGTCGCAGTCCCGAGTCGGCCCGGCTGCGGGGCCCGAGTCATGGGTTATGAGCAGCCCTCTGTCGCAGTCCCGAGTCGGCCCGGCTGCGGGGCCCGAGTCATGGGTTATGAGCAGCCCTCTGTCGCAGTCCCGAGTCGACCCGGCTGCGGGGCCCGAGTCATGAGTCATGAGCTGCCCTCTGTCGCAGTCCCGAGTCGACCCGGCTGCGGGGTCCGAGTCATGAGTCATGAGCAGCCCTCTGTCGCAGTCTCGAGTCGACCCGGCTGCGGGGCCCGAGTCATGAGTCATGAGCTGCCCTCTGTCGCAGTCCCGAGTCGACCCGGCTGCGGGGCCCGAGTCATGAGTCATGAGGTGCCCTCTGTCGCAGTCCCGAGTCGACCCGGCTGCGGGGCCCGAGTCGTGAGTCATGAGCTGCCCTCTGTCGCAGTCCCGAGTCGACCCGGCTGCGGGGTCCGAGTCATGAGTCATGAGCAGCCCTCTGTCGCAGTCCCGAGTCGACCCGACTGCGGGGCCCGAGTCATGAGTCATGAGCTGCCCTCTGTCGCAGTCCCGAGTCGACCCGGCTGCAGGGCCCGCGTCATGAGTCATGAGCTGCCCTCTGTCGCAGTCCCGAGTCGACCCGGCTGCGGGGCCCGAGTCATGAGTCATGAGCTGCCCTCTGTCGCAGTCCCGAGTCGGCCCGGCTGCGGGGCCCGAGTCATGAGTCATGAGCTGCCCTCTGTCGCAGTCCCGAGTCGGCCCGGCTGCGGGGCCCGAGTCATGAGTCATGAACAGCCCTCTGTCGCAGTCATGAGCTGCAGCATATATCCAGTGAGACCGAGTCCACTCCGGCCGCCGAGCCCTGACTCTGCCGCAGTCATGAGCTCCGACTCAGTCACCGGGCCCAGACCGAGTCATGAGCTCCGACGTGGACTCTAGTGAGTCGTGAGACGGTTTTAGCCACGCGTCAGCAGAAGGCATGATTAGATGAGTGTAGATGAATGTGGCTGTCATCTCAGTAGAGGAGTGCATTGGTGCACCTGGCGCCGCCTCTGGTCGATCGTGGCAGCCATGCATAGCGATGCACTGGCCGCCGCCCCCGCACCCCGGGTCCAGACTGGTTTTATAGCCCTTCTCAGGGATCCCCAGGCTCCGGAGACCCCTGCCTCCGGAGACCCGCCGGAGTATACACTGAATCAGTCCAGATTGGGCTAATGGAATGGAAATCGTACGGATAAATATTTAGTCAAAATATATTACTTGCCCTGAAAGTTGGGTCATTCCAATCCATCTTGGCTTCAATAAGATGGATGTTGATTAATGCAACCCATGGTACTCATGTTTGCTGGTTAGTTATGCAATAGGCACATGGCAGTAACAATACTTATTTTAAAGTCGTACTATTTCCATCAAACGATTTCTGGATATCGGTGGTTCAAGATTAAAATAAACTTGATCTAAAGCCATTGTGTAACAGAGAGCTCACCTCAGCCTCCCTTCCCTCACTCTGTGAGTAAGATTGACCGCCCTCCCCTCCCTCTCCCGGCCGGGTGAGACTCATGAGAAATGACACGTCCAGCTCTGGTAATCACCCCCACCGCGCGGCGCCTGAAAGAGCTCCTGGTCCGTCAAACATGTCCACCTCTGGTAATTACCCCCACCGCGCGGCGCCTGAGAGAGCTCCCGGTCCGTCAGACACGTCCACCTCTGGTAATTACCCCCACTGCGCGCTGCCTGAGAGAGCTCCCGGTCCGTCAGACACGTCCACCTCTGGTAATTACCCCCCCCCCCCCCCACCGCGCGCCGCCTGAGAGAGCTCCCGGTCCGTCAGACATGTCCACCTCTGGTAATTACCCCCCCCCCCCCACTGCGCGGCGTCTGAGAGAGCTCCTGGTCCGTCAGACACGTCCACCTCTGGTAATTACCCCCACCGCGCGGCGCCTGAGAGAGCTCCTGGTCCGTCAGTCACGTCCACCTCTGGTAATTACCCCCACCCCCCTGCGCGCTGCCTGAGAGAGCTCCTGGTTCGTCAGACACGTCCACCTCTGGTAATTACCCCCCCCCCCCCCCCCCACCGCGCGGCGCCTGAGAGAGCTCCCGGTCCGTCAGACATGTCCACCTCTGGTAATTACCCCCCCCCCCACCACCACTGCGCGGCGCCTAAGAGAGCTCCTGGTCCGTCAGACACGTCCACCTCTGGTAATTACCTCCACCGCGCGGGGCCTGAGAGAGCTCCTGGTCCGTCAGAGGCCGGACGCCTGTCTGTGCTAATGGCGGCCTCTCCGGGCACCTATCACACCGTCCCGCGGGCCTCCTCTCATGGAAAGCACGATCGATAACGGGCAGGTTGGCGGCGTGGTCCTCCTAATGACCTGCTATAGGCGGCAGGCCTGGCCGTTGGCGGCGTCGTGCTCCTAATGACCTGCTATAGGCGGCAGGCCTGACCGTATTACCTAATAACCTGATATAGGCGGCAGGGCTGGCCGTATTGGTATTCATCTTGGTGTTCATCTGGGTAGGTTATATAAATAAGCAGCTACTTTCTTCAGTTGTTGGCATCCATCAATTAAAGGAAATAGTTCACCGGGAATTTTTTTTTCCCAACACGATTTGATTATATTTGTTAATACAATTTCTTTTTATATTGTCAAAAATGGCCTTATATCGCGCCGATTCAGGACAGAAGGCCGTAAATTTGTATTGTTTATCAAAACTATATGCATACTCTCTGAGTCAGAGTCCTGACGTCACGCGAATGTAAACAATGGTTCAGCCAATCAGATTCGAAAGTAGTCGCGTAAAGATAGACTCGCATTGGAGATGTGCCAACCGGCGGCCGGCGATTCGCTTGCTAGCACCAGCTACAAGCTGATTGGCTGATGGTATAGCCTCTGCCCGGGCTAGAACCAGTACAACATTCTTTCGCCAGCACCGCATTCCTTCGCCAAAAACTCAAACATATTCGGCTGGACAGTCTTTTCAGTCAAGAAAACTTGCAGATAGGGGTTTCCCAACACGGGCTACAAAACTGCTATCTCAGTTTAAAACTTATGTTGAAGGTGAACTATTTCCTTTAGCCCTCGCCAGTGCGTTAAAAGCGTCAAAAGCGCCAAAAGCGTCAGTATGGCCGGCTCGGGCCGGTTCGGGCCGGTTCGGGCCGGGTCAAACGTAAATTTGTCTAGTAAGTTGACGCGAAACCTCACGGGCGCTTCGCGTCCGCTCCGTAATGACACATACTCGGACAATGTTAAACTTCTACTCCTCATGACCCGAGACCTATGACCTGTTTCTCAAGGTCATGTCAGGCGCAACTGGCGTCCCGTAGTATTGACCCTTGAAACTTGTGCAATTTCCGAGTGTTTGTTGTTCAGGAGCATATGCACAGGTGTTTACAGGTGACAGTTGTGATTTCCACTGAGCTTGTGACCTCCGATGACATATTACTTGTTTGGCTTCTGGTAGTTTGTAGGACATTTTGTGACGCTGATTTCAAATATGGGATCCATTTTACATAATTATATGTTCCACTTGCGTCTGTGCCCCCACAGGTCAACCGAGGTCACTGACCTCAAATGACCTGACCTGACCTTTTTGGAATTTGGCAGTTTCTAGGACATTTTGTGATGCTGATTTCAAATTTGGCACCTATTTAGCATAATGATATGCTCATTCGCGATTCTAGCTCGATTAAATTAAATGTATACGCATTTACAATTTGGTTGACTTTTGGGTCATTGACATGACCTCAGAGGTCACCTAATGACCTAGGACCTTAAAATCGGATGTCAATGGCTTCCTCTCGTGACAAGCAACACGCTCGTTTTTTAATCGAAGCTCTAAGCTCAATTAGGGGTGAAACGCTAGGGGAGGGTTGTACCCCCCCCCCCCCCCCCCCCCTGCACGGTCACGCACTGATCGGACGCTGCACGGGCGAGGGTTAAGGCAGTCAGTCAACATATGGCTGTTTTTGTGTCGCAGTTTATGTTGCTGTTATGGATGAACCTCGAGAGCTTAGAAGCCCCCCCCCCCCCCCCCAGAAGAGCTTCTAGGCGTGGGTCATGGTCCCTTTCATCTGAGTGTGCAATTTCAGCTCACTGGCAGATTGTAGTGGTAGTTTGAGTTTGAGTACTCCCGTCTATGTGAAGTTGCTCGTTCAATCACATTTCTGTATGTTAATGCGCAGATGTCGGCGAGGAGATTTGGCTTTGAGATTAAGTTTTCATGACCAGTAGGTGGTGTTGTGGGTAGCAGTTTGACATGGTGGCTGAAAGGTCCCTGGCTCGAGCCTCTCTCGCTCCCCAATCTATGAAGGATGCATCCGAATTACCAACGCATTAAAGATCGATGGCGCGTAGGGCCCAATATTAATGATTAAACTAAGTTAGTATGGGAGGTATCCGATGGTGAGTTTGCTGACGTCAGACCTGCCAGTGTCCGTTCAGCCTGGCTGCTCGGCACGGTGAGGTTACACCGTGGCATGACCGCTGGCCACTGTCCAAGAGCAGCGTGTAGTCGGGGTGTCGGCAGGTACCGCCCGGTCGGCCACGTGTCGGCCTCCAAAGGTCAGACATGTGACCCCTTCCGGTCACGGCCCACCCTGGGGCGGCGGCAGCTGCTCAGAACCAGCGACCCGATCACCACCGGAGCCGACGCCAACAACCACCGCCTGACGGCCAGCGCCTGAGGCACCGGACTGAGTACGGACCACCAACAACCACCACCGCCTGACGGCCAGCACCTGAGGCACCGGGCTGATTCCAAACCAATTCGAAGACGGATTCGGAACGACAAAAAGTTGGTTTGGCAGGCAGTCAAATAAGTCTCGCACAAATCCGAAATTTCATCATCGGAATTGGCTTCCTTATGCATTGCTGGTTGATTGAAAAAAGTTTCGTTTGTAAAAGCTCATTAAATTTTCTTTAAAACCGGAAATGTCCAATTTTCGGTCGATAGTTCAGGCGTTTATGTTGGCATTGCCCCTTTGCCCCCCCCCCCCCGGATCCGCCAGTGACCCGGATCACTCGACGGAGACGCCGTCCTCTGAGATGTATCAGGACTCGCCCTGGATAATCCTCTGAGACGCATCAGGACTCGCCCTGGAGAATCCTCTGAGACGCATCAGGGCTCGCCCTGGAGAATCCTCTGAGGCGCATCAGGACTCGCCCTGGAGAATCCTCTGAGACGCATCAGGGCTCGCCCTGGAGAATCTTCTGAGACGCATCAGGACTCGCCCTGGAGAATCCTCTGAGATGCATCAGGACTCGCCCTGGAGAGTCCTCTGAGACGCATCAGGACTCGCCCTGGAGAATCCTCTGAGATGCATCATGACTCGCCCTGGAGAATCCTCTGAGGCGCATCAGGACTCGCCCTGGAGAATCATCTGAGACGCATCAGGACTCGCCCTGGAGAGTCCTCTGAGGCGCATCAGGACTCGCCCTGGAGAATGTGTCGTGGGCCATGTGCCGCACATTACACTGTTAAAGGAAATAGTGCACCTTCAACATTAGTTTTAAACTGAGATAGCAGTTTTGTAGCCCGTGTTGGGAAACCTCTATCTGCATGTTTTTTTTTTACTGAAAAGACTCCAGCAGAGTATATTTTATTTCTTTTTGGCAAAGGAATGCGGTGCTGGCGAAAGAATGTGGTGCTGGATCTAGCCCGGGCAGAGGCTATGCCAATGCCATCAGGTCATCAGCCAATCAGCTTGCAGCTGGTGCTAGCAAGCGAACCGCCGGCCGCCGGTTGGCACATCTCCAATGCGAGTCTATCTTTACGCGACTACTTTCGAATCTGATTGGCTGAACCATTGTTTACATTCGCGTGACGTCAGGACTCTGACTCAGAGAGTATGCATATAGTTTTGATAAGCAATACAAATTTACGGCCCTCTGTCCTGAATCGGCGCGATATAAGGCCATTTTTGACAATATAAAAATACATTGTATTTCAAAATATAATCAAATCGTGCTTGGGAAAAATTCCCAAGGTGAACTATTTCCTTTAAAGGGAATGTTCACCTTTGTATTGGTTTTGAACTGAGATAGCCATTATCTCAGGTCGTCATTGTAATGTCGAAAATACTAAGGTCATTTTCCCCAAAACTTAGCCGTTTTTAAGCAATTTAATTTCGTATTTGCAAAATGGGGTCTAGGCTAGTGCCGCCGCTGATTGACTGACAGCCACTTTGTCAGCCAATCCCACGTTGTCAGCCAATCAGCGGCGGGTCTATAGCTCAATAACGACGTCATCATCCCACATTTAAAACCTTAATTTGTATAAAGTTAGGTGACTTTTCAAGATAAAAATATCACCATCGTTTTCAGCAGCACTTACTTCATATGTTCGACTACAACCAGCGTAGGTTTGACAACTTTCAGAAAGGTGAAATATTCGCTTTAAGCACGGCTGGACTACTGGATCGTGTGTAACCTCGAGAGACGGCTCAGCGACTCGCCGAGACGGCGCAGCGACTCGAGTCTTGCTCGCAGCGCTGTGATATATTGCGAGGCGAGGCGAAACGCTGCGAGGCGAGGCGGCGATCGATGTTTGGATGACAGCGACACTGAGCACCGTCCATCATATATGAAATAGCATGTATCAGATATCATCATCCATCTAAGGCTGACTGGTTCTCACTTCTCACACGCTTAGATCTCCCGACCCGGTCAATGGTTCTCACACGTTTAGATCTCTCGACCCGATCAATGGTTCTCACACGTTTAGATCTCCCGACCCGGTCAATGGTTCTCACGCGTTTAGATCTCCCGACCTGGTCTATGGTTCTCACTCGTTTAGATCTCCCGACCCGGTCGATGGTTCTCACACGTTTAGATCTCTCGACCCGATCGATGCCCGACCCGGTCGACTGGTTCTCACACGTTTAGATCTCCCGACCCGGTCGATGGTTCTCACACGTTAAGATCTCCCGACCCGGTCGACTGGTTCTCACACGTTTAGATCTCCCGACCCGGTCAATGGTTCTCACACGTTTAGATCTCCCGACCCGGTCGATTGGTTCCCACACGTTAGATCCTCCGACCCGGTCGATTGGTTCTCATACGTTTAGATCTCCCGACCCGGTCGATTGGTTATCATACGTTTAGATCTCCCGACCCGGTCGATTGGTTCTCATACGTTTAGATCTCCCGACCCGGTCGATTGGTTCTCATACGTTTAGATCTCCCGACCCGGTCGATTGGTTCGCATACGTTTAGATCTCCCGACCCAGTCGATTGGTTCTCATACGTTTAGATCTCCCGACCCGGTCGATTGGTTCTCATACGTTTAGATCTCCCGACCCGGTCGATTGGTTCTCATACGTTTAGATCTCCCGACCCGGTCGATTGGTTCTCATACGTTTAGATCTCCCGACCCGGTCGACGGGCGCTGATGGCAGCTGCATGCAAAGATGGAAATCAGTTGAAAACGCGCTGTGAACTTTCGAAAGCTGATTACAAAATATGTATGATTACAAAATATGTACAGAGGTGTTTGAGAAGATGCGCTTTTATTTATCGAAGACTTACGGGGGCTGTAACTCGGGGAGCTCTCGGTAAATAATACCTCATCCTGTCTCCAGCATTTAATCCAAAAGTTGCTGAGCTTGTTCCCCGGATTTCCGTCCATTTTACTATCCCAGACGTTGTCGAGTCACTGACCAATATATCACAACGCCGCTGCACTCCGCTGCCATGTCCCCTGGCTTTGACATGGTCCGTCTCGCTCTTCTCGGTGTGACTTGTCCTCTCCCGTGTCTGTCCCCGCTGCGACCTATCATCCCACCGTGACGCCCCCCACTGTGACGCGCCCCCGCTGTGACGCGCCCTCACCGTGACGCGCCCCGGCTGCGACGTAGCATCCAACCGTGACGCGCCCTCACCGTGACGCGCCCCCACCGTGACGCTCCTCCACCGTGACGCGCCCCGGCTGCGACGTAGCATCCAACCGTGACGTGCCCTCGCTGTGACGCTCTCCTACCGTGACGGTCCCCCACCGTGACGCGCCCCCGCTGCGACCTATCATCCCACCGTGACGCGCCCTCGCTGTGACGCGCCCCCACCGTGACGCGCCCTCGTTGTGACGCTCCCGTTCGCCGTGACGCGCCCTCGCCGTGAAGCTCCCGTTCGCTGTGACGCTTCCGCTCGCCGTGACGCGCCCTCGCTGTGACGCTCCCGCTCGCTGTGACGCTCCCGCTCGCTGTGACGCTCCCGCTGTGACGCTCCCGCTCGCTGTGACGCTCCTGCTCGCTGTGACGTTCACGCTCGCCGTGACGCTCCCTCGCTGTGACGCTCTCGCTCGCTGTGACGCGCCCTCGCTGTGACGCTCCCGCGCGCTGTGACGCGTCATCTGATTATAACTTGTCACCGCGGCCTGACGTGTCGGGACAGATGGACGATCGACAGTGTCAGACTCGAGGTGACAGATGGCGATCCGAGGAGGGCATCTTGGGACGAGGCTGGTCGAGCTTTCTGAAGATAACGACCGGTCCTGGCTCCGGGAATGTGACGGAGACACGCCCGCCGGACCGTACGCGGTGGCGGTGGCGGTGTTTTAGGTAGATAGATGGCTGCTGTTTAGCCGGTGGTATTGTAGATAGATAGAAGGAGGTTACTCAGGCGAAGTTGTCCATCGGGAATGGAATTCCAATGGAATGCCGCGGTCTTTGGAAAGCTCCGGAAATGGTTCATATCTTCATTAGTTTAGCTGCATATTTGTCATGTCGTTTTCGTGTGTTCGATTCATGTCTGCATTACGGCTCATACGGTTCACTTGGCTGCATATTTGTCATGTCACTTTTTGAATTCGATTCATATCTTCACGGCGGTATATATCTTTATTAGGCAGACTGCATATTTGTCGTGCCATTTGTTCGTGGTTATTTTTATTTATTCAAAGCTACCTTCGTTTGGTCATTGGTGTTCATGAAGGCCTAATATACTTAATGGGGAAGATAACGTTACATGATATACACCACATGCATATTTACATCCACATCCACATACGACCGCAGACTAGAAGTTCTGCATGACATGGTCAATGGGAAGCTTCTAGAATCCATTCCATTATTTACGACTGGGATCGCTGCTAAGAATATTCTGTACGACACGAGATGATTATTGGAGATTTATTTTGACTGGCAAACTTCCCAGGATGGTTTGCTGCAAGTCTGGGCGACGCTTGGCGAGCTGCCTACGTAGCCATGTTTCTGAATCCGTTGACGGTTACTGGATCCTCATAGCGGCAGTTCGGAGGGCTTATGAAGCCTCCTGTCTCTGCCGAACAGGACACAGACCAGGAGGGCTTACCCAGGCGTCTGACAGGCCGGCACAGGCTGTCTCTGCCGGGCCTGTCCTGTCTCTGCACAACAGGACACAGACCAGGAGGGCTTACCCAGGCGTCTGGGCAGACCGGCACAGGCTGTGTCCCGCCGGGCCTGTCGGCGCCGCCCACGGAGCCGCTCGAGCTCCTCCTCTGATGGATTGATGACCGTCTGCTCCGGCCGTGTCGACAGGAGAGTGACATGGGCCCTGTTCGCCGACACGTCACCCGGCTCTGATGACGTCCCCGGCTCTGATGACGTCATATATTGCTGGCGGGATCGGCGGTGACGGGTGTTATTTATGGAGGGTTTATTCTGAGGAGCTTCCTGTGTTTGGTCATTTTGGGAGGAATTATTCATGAGGTTATACGTGCACAAGGCTGTAGGGGTGGGAGCGATAATGTTAATATACCGTCTAACACCATCATTTCCAAGGTGGGAGTGCGAGCAATGCGAGCGACACCTTTATCACAATATGTGATCGCCACAACACGAATACACCACGCCGGCGCTTTAATTTCCGGCCTTGCCTTCGACTCGTGGTTTTCCCCGACTGATTCCAGTTTGTCCCTATTCCTTCCACTTATTCACCTTAAAACTTTGGAGTCGTTTTTGTCCTGACTGATTCCTGTTTTGTCCTTAATCGCTCCACTTTTTCACCTTAACTTTGTACTCTTTTTTTTACCAGATGCCAGCCTATCTGACAGCATTTCCGGCGGTTCGTCAGAGCACGCGCGGTGATGACCTCACACTCTGACGTCATCACCCCGGGGTCTGTGGGGCCGCCGCGGGTTTTAAGGTTTGGTTAGGGATAAGACGGCTTCGGTCTACTTGGACCATTGCGCAGCCATGGGATGAAGGAGAAGGGGTAAAGTGGGTCAAAATGGACGCCGATCGGGCAACCGCCCATGGACAGGCCCTTCCCCGCAGCGCGAAGCTGCGAGGAGAGCCCATGCCATGCAGACGGCCACCACTCCCGGGGGGCAGCTCGAGGCCACCACTTGCCCGGTGGCCAGCGACCCGGCCGACTGCGTGAGGGGCGGGCCGGCCGGGCTGTCGGTCGGGTGCGGTGTGACCTCACACTCTGACGTCATCACCCCGGGGTCTGCGGGGGCAGCAGCGGTCCCACGCCGGCTGCGTGAGGGTCCGGGCTGTCGGTCGGGTGCGGTGTGGGAGTGAACACTGGCCGTCAGCCACCGTACTGCATAACGAGCTATGATGTCATGCCGCTCCCACCCCACTCCCACGAACGCCAGCAATGGTGGCCAGCGAAATCGGCGGAAACTCGCGCTGCACCAGCACGGAAACGTGCTGAATTTCGAAAATAGCACGCAGAACGTATTTACAACTATATTTGTCTCCGCAGAGCTTGATCAAAGGGAATAAGTCCAAATTCAAATTAAAACAAATAAAATGAATCAAGCTTGTTCGTAATTGTGTGCCAACTTCTTGTTAATTTGTCAGTTCATCACAGCCAGTCGCCGTGGCCGGCGGGAGCTGCGGAGGCTGCGGCTGTGGTTCGCTACTGGGTGCTGACGTCAGTTGTGGGCGGGGGCGGCGGGGGGGGGGGGGGGGGGGCGGGAGGGCGGCACCTGAGCCGGGGACGGCCTCTGAATCAGCCGATGCATGGTGCATGAGATGCAGCTGACATTGGCGGGGGCGGCGACAGCGGTGTGCTGCAGCGAGCTGACTGCATTGTGGCGCGGCCTTGGTGGTCGCAGCTCTGCACAAAACGGCTCCCAACTCCCAGTCAAAACCTGTCGTATGTGGTGGCTTGTGGAGCGCGGTGAGGACCTGTTGAATAGTCCCATGTTTGCGCTGCATCAATATTGCATGCTTATTAGAGTGCAAAACTCAGAGTCACGGAGCCGGCGCTGTGCCTGAATTCAGGCCCGGCAGGCTTTTTGCCGGGCTTGAAAGGACTAGCCACTAACGAGACAGTTTGCCAGGATTATGTGGTGCTCAATCAGAGCAAATATGTATATTCAGTATACAGCATGCGGTGCATACGCTGGACTTGGTTGTACCTAAGAATGCCTATGCCGTGCTTCTGTGGTGCACCACTTGAGCTATGCCAGTGGCGGTGCCGGGCGTGGTTTCAATATTTGAGTATTTTTGCAACACTAATAGGATAATGCTTATCCTATTAAAATATTATATATAAGTAAATTGTTAGGGAACTGTTCTGCTACATCAGTTTCGTTTTTTGTATTATGGGGAATTGTCCGACCTTCCGGCGTCCTTCTTCAATCTGGGTTATACAAATGTTATAATGTAATACAATGCGAGTCGGCTTTGCCAAATTTCCGTACCGCCATCATAGGCGTACACAAGGGGGGGGGGGGGGCAAACGGGGCAATTGCCCCCACCCCTGAAGGTCTGTACGTGCCCCCTTTGGTCGAAAAAATAAATTATTTTATTATTTTTTAAAGAGAAAAATGGCGAAAGTATGCCATTTTAAAAATATAGTGGGCAAAATACGTTGAGTTTTTTCTCGTGGGGGTACTTTATGCCCCTCTGAGCAAAAATGCCCCCCTCCTGGAGTGAATCCTGGGTACGCTACTGACCGCCATAGCGTCATACAGCCAGATGTGATATTGACGTCTGCACGGCTATCCTGACAGACATGGCCATCCTGCAGCTGTCCCGGAAATAACCGCTGCACTTGTTGATGTCGGATTCCGCGGGGTGTCCACTGTCCACTGCCCAGTGGCGCGACCTCATGCTGTGGTCTGCTTCGCTTCACACAGATAGATGTGAACCACTGGATGACGCACTGCTTATGCACTGAAGCTAGTGTGAGCGAGTGACGAACGTCTGCTGCCCGGTGGGCGGATGCTTGGTCACGATCGAGGCATCAGGGCAGTAAACATTGCAGTCTTGCAAAGGTGCTGTGTCGAGCCTGGTCACGTGCCGGTATTTCCTGTGTACGGCTCGTACCACGTGACTTGAAGCCATTGTATACAAAAATCGAGCCGTGGCTCGATTTTTTTTTAAAGAATGGCCTCAGGACCCGGTGCGAGAGATGTTTAGCGTCGAAACAGCGCCTCAGAAATGCAGCAGCAAAGCCAAATAATATGCAGGTATTTTACATACTGCCCAAACATAACAAATTTCCCGTCCTGAGGCCATTCTTATATATATATATATATATATATATATATATATATATATATATATATATATATATATATATATATATATATATATATATATATATATATATATATATATATATATATATATATATATATATATATATATATATATATATATATATATATATATATATATATATATATATATATATATATATATATATATATATATATATATATATATATATATATATATATATATATATATATATATATATATATATATATATATATATATATATACATACATACATACATACATACATACATACATACATACATACATACATACATACATACATACATACATACATACATACATACATACATACATACATACATACATACATACATACATACATACATACATACATACATACATACATACATACATACATACATACATACATACATACATACATACATACATACATACATACATACATACATACATACATACATACATACATACATACATACATACATACATACATACATACATACATACATACATACATACATACATACATACATACATACATACATACATACATACATACATACATACATACATACATACATACATACATACATACATACATACATACATACATACATACATACATACATACATACATACATACATACATACATACATACATACATACATACATACATACATACATACATACATACATACATACATACATACATACATACATACATACATACATACATACATACATACATACATACATACATACATACATACATACATACATACATACATACATACATACATACATACATACATACATACATACATACATACATACATACATACATACATACATACATACATACATACATACATACATACATACATACATACATACATACATACATACATACATACATACATACATACATACATACATACATACATACATACATACATACATACATACATACATACATACATACATACATACATACATACATACATACATACATACATACATACATACATACATACATACATACATACATACATACATACATACATACATACATACATACATACATACATACATACATACATACATACATACATATATATATATATATATATATAAATCGAGCCATCGGCTTTATTTTTTATAGGAATGGCCTCGGTCGCTTTAATCACGCCGTCGGCAGGCGTCGGACCATGTGACCTTCATCGGGGTGACGTGGTCACAAACGTGGTTCAACACTCCCGGTCACGTGACCCCCGCCCCCCGGAGACGGCGTGTGACCACGTGACCCCGATGAAGGTCACGTGGTGCGACGTCGTCGGGGTCACGCGGTCACAAACCGTCCCCGGGGCGTGGGTCACGTGACTGGGAGTGTTGATCACGACATCGCCCAGTGTCAGGTCACGTGACTAGGTGGACTAGGAGGTGCTGTCTTCACTGTCTACCGATGGGCAGAGGCCGAGCCGCCGTCCCAAGGTCGAATGACCATGAGTCTGGCGATGGCTGATGGCTGATGGACATGAAGGGAGCTTACGACAGTCCGCGGGGAGACGAGGCGCGGCGGTAATAAGCGTTAAGCAATACAGGGAATGGCGGGAAAATGTTTGTCTGCAGCGAGTTGCAGACAAGTTTATCGCTAGATAACTGGGCGTTGTCCGCCTGCTGTCGCTAGTCTGTTGTGAGCTGTCAAGAGCATCTAAGAGAATATGCAGTTGTTCATCTGTGACCATATGAAAGTTGTTACTGCAGCTGTTATCAAGATGCACACTGAACATTTGTTCGTTCGCAAGCTGTGTTGCACTAAGAAGACACGACACATACAAGAATGCACGCACGATATTTCGGGAAACACCCCCATTCGCTCCACACCGCCCCTCCCCCCTCACCCCACCTTCAGACAGTATCGCGCCCCCCGGCCCTGATTGGGTCGGCGGCCGGCTTTGTGTCGCCGGTGATTCGACACTGGAACCCCGCTGTGCCGGCGATGAGGTGGCCAGATGGACGGGGGCGGAGCAGCTGTGTCCGTCGCCGACCCGCTGTCCTGCCAGGTTCCTGGCCGGGCCCCGGGTCATGTCCTCCCCCTCTGCACTGACAGACTGTTCTCCGAAACACTGGGGTCTGGGCTGGTGACATCAGCCGGATTCGAATCTAGTGAAGCGTTGCTTATTTTTCGACATTACAGCGCATCCAACTGGCTTTTTATAATATAATTTATTTTACATGGGGAATATTACACAAATAATACTCTTATATTTGCTTCGTTCCCTTGTTCGACGCTGGATGTGTATTATGTTTGGCTCCGGCAGTGACAGTGACGTAGTTGTCCGGCTGTCTGTCTCGTTGTCCGGCTGTCCGGCTGTCTGAGGTGGTTGTCCGGCTGTCCGTCTCGTCCGGCTGTCCGGCTGTCTGAGGTGGTTGTCCGGCTGCCTGTCTCGTTGTCCGGCTGTCCGGCTGTCTGAGGTGGTTGTCCGGCTGCCTGTCTCGTTGTCCGGCTGTCCGGCTGTCTGAGGTGGTTGTCCGGCTGTCTGTCTCGTTGTCCGGCTGTCTGTCTCGTTGTCCGGCTGTCCGGCTGTCTGAGGTGGTTGTCCGGCTGTCTGTCTCGTTGTCCGGCTGT
Organism: Chirona hameri; assembly: GCA_036785665.1. Taxonomy (NCBI): domain Eukaryota; kingdom Metazoa; phylum Arthropoda; class Thecostraca; order Balanomorpha; family Balanidae; genus Chirona; species Chirona hameri. The sequence goes on along the minus strand of JAXIVJ010002814.1, from coordinate 46,570 downwards.
CCGGCTGTCTGAGGCGGTTGTCTGTCTGTCCGGCTGTCTGAGGAGGTTGTCCGTCTGTCTGTCTCGTTTTGCCTCCTCTGCTCAGCTCAGTTCGCACGAAGTCTACCTACATTTCGAATCCCTTTCTGACGTGACTGCGAGGTGACGTGAACCAGCTTCAGACGTCACTCCCGGGACCGTTCTCCGACGTCATGACGTGCCCGTTACCGCCCGTCACGGCCGCGCCACGGTCACGTCACGGCCGCAGCGTCACGGCTACGGCTAAAGTGTCACGACTGAGGACTCGGTCACAGTGCCCACGATCGTCACCCGCGGAGATGGTGATGGTGATTCTGTCAAGATTGGTGACGATGTCGCCGTCCCCCTGACGTCACTCTGACGGTGACAATGTCACCGTCCCCCTGACGTCACTCTGACGGTGACAATGTCACCGTCCCCCTGACGTCACTCTGACGGTGACAATGTCACCGTCCCCCTGACGTCACTCTGACGGTGACAATGTCACCGTCCCCCTGACGTCACTCTGACGGTGACAATGTCACCGTCCCCCTGACGTCACTCTGACGGTGACAATGTCACCGTCACCCTGACGTCACTCTGACGGTGACGATGTCACCGTCCCCCTGACGTCACTCTGACGGTGACAATGTCACCGTCCCCCTGACGTCACTCTGACGGTGACAATGTCACCGTCCCCCTGACGTCACTCTGACGGTGACAATGTCACCGTCCCCCTGACGTCACTCTGACGGTGACAATGTCACCGTCCCCCTGACGTCACTCTGACGGTGACAATGTCACCGTCCCCCTGACGTCACTCTGACGGTGACGATGTCACCGTCCCCCTGACGTCACTCTGACGGTGACAATGTCACCGTCCCCCTGACGTCACTCTGACGGTGACAATGTCACCGTCCCCCTGACGTCACTCTGACGGTGACGATGTCACCGTCCCCCTGACGTCACTCTGACGGTGACAATGTCACCGTCCCCCTGACGTCACTCTGACGGTGACGATGTCACCGTCCCCCTGACGTCACTCTGACGGTGACGATGTCACCGTCCCCCTCGGTCACGGCTGGCGTCGCTGACGGACGTTATCAGATATCGCACCAGGCACCAGGCACCAGTCAGAAGACAGACACATGTCGTCACAGCTGGTGCGACCAGTTAGATCGGTGAAAAGTGATGCTGTACTAGCTTGACCATTCCCGTGTTTGGTGGCTGTTTCAGCTAATGAGTTCGTCTGTAATTGGATCCCCTTTGCTCGTTGATATGTTAAGTAAACACATAAATATACAAGACATCAGGCAGTCTTGATGGCAGTGCCGGCCTGTCCTGCGACGACCACATCGCTGTTAAACACTAGTGGCCGGCAATGCGATCGGGGCATTGCCTTGGGGTGAAAATCGTAATTTGGTTTTAGCCCCCCCCCCCGGGGTGGGGGGGGGGGGGTAAAACCCATCGGGTCTATATATATATATATATATATATATATATATATATATATATATATATATATATATATATATATATATATATATATATATATATATATATATATATATATATATATATATATATATATATATATATATATATATATATATATATATATATATATATATATATATATATATATATATATATATATATATATATATATATATATATATATATATATATATATATATATATATATATATATATATATATATATATATATATATATATATATATATATATATATATATATATATATATATATATATATATATATATATATATATATATATATATATATATATATATATATATATATATATATATATATATATATATATATATATATATATATATATATATATATATATATATATATATATATATATATATATATATTGCCCCATCGGGGTCGGCGACACCAATAGATTTTGGGCTGCTGTATCGCGCACGTGACCTGCGAGTATCAAGTCTGTGTCACCAATGCGTGTCACCAATGCAACTGTGTGACCTGAAGAGGCGAAAAAAAGAAAAAATGATGGCGCCCACGTTTTGCACTTGGCACGTGGCACGTGCCATCGATTGACCCGAAAATAGTACCATCATCTGTCCCCCGTTGCGCCGCATCGAACGGTGTCACCCGCATCGAAATTGGCCCTGCCGTTTGGGCTCCACGTGCCAATATGCTCCGTCGGACAGACACACAAACAGGCTCCTCCCACTTTCCGAGCGACGGCCCGGTGGAAATCTTCGAACTCTGAAAAACATGTAAACATGTTTCTCATTTTTCTACGATTTTGAATGATCAGGAACAGCGGTGACATGTCCGAAAGTAAACCACTACGCGTCCTGAGAGTGACTTTAACGCCAGCTGTGCTCAGATGCCAGATGGGCGCAGACTGGCCTTGGCCATCGTCTCTCCCTAAGCCCATTATCATCAACATCGCCAAACGTCTTCAAAATACCTCCCACAGTCGGCTGGAAGCCAAGCCATCGCGGTGCCCAGCTGCCCCAGAGAAGGCTGCGTAGGCCGCCGGCTCTGACCGGCTCCTGTTTATCTCGGATTATATCTGGTAATTAAAACGGGATGGATCGCTAATGTACCTACTGTAATCCGGTTAGCGAACACGCTTGCCGTGTTCATCCAGTCTACAAAGCCACCATTAAGTCTCCGAGCGTTAGCTGCCATATTGGCCAATGCGCGGTGACTTTCCTGATGTAATTCGGCGTCTCCGATCTGGCAACCACCCAACTTTGGGTATATGCCCTGGCAACCGCGCCTCATTTAACGCAGCTGACTTCCGCCGCTGCATCCATGGGCGCGCATTTTGGCCAATATTGGCCAACATGTATATTGTGATAAATGTGTCTGCCATTGAAAAGACAAACATGTTTGCATGGACATTGACGAATCCAGAACGACGAGAACAAGCTGGTTGGTTTGGCGACCAAGCCTCAGAAATTCCGACTAAATATGATTTCGCTTTCATGAGCTTTATATTTTCTTTAAAATCAGGGAGTGAGTCAATTTAAGTCTGATTTCAGTCGTTTTGGGGACCCTATGTGTGGATGCGCTCTTCACAATTACGTCTGTGTGTGTGAGATGTCCTGACGATCGCTGACGCCGTACATTAAAGGCAGCTCGCTGCACTCGGCTGTCAGCGGATACACATGGACCTGGCAGGGGTTCTGCTCGGATGGTGATTTACAGCTCTCTGTGATCGTCACTGGCCGGAAACGGGCGCTGTGAGTCGTCAAATCGATCGTCTGTGGGCACCGCGGGGATTCCTACGACGGGCACCGGACTGTTTCCTGTGTTGAGACAATGGATGCGGGAGATATGGGGAGGCCAGAGAACTGCGTGGCAAACCGGAACAGCGTAGAATCCAGAACGGCCAAAAAGTTGTTTTGAGAAGGCCAGCTTCTATAAAGTCCGACAAATTGAACAGACTCATTATATTGTTCTTCCTTGCGCATTAAGACCGTTGTAAAAAAAAATCATCGTAAAAGCTGCGAGGAGTTTCTTTTAAATCTGGAATTTGTGTCTATTTACAGCCGATCTCAGCCGCTTTTTTGGGGAGTGGGGGAACGGCCTGGTGGGGTGGGGGCCGCCTTCCCCATGGATCCGCCTTCCCCATGGATCCGCCCCTGAACAGAAAGCCATCAGTTGGCTCTGGGCGGTGTCGGTGAATCTGCAGACGTGGTGATACTTCGAACAGCGGAGTTCCCTGACTGGTTGACCGGATACGTGAGCGGCATATCAGCCACCAACTCCGACGATAGGCGGACAATAGGCACGGCACTGGGTAGTGTGGAGCTGCGAACCTATAAACGCTCGGATTCATCGGAAACGATGTGTTAACAGAACTCTGCTGCCGCCGCCGTAACTCGAATAACTCGAATATCCTTTTGTCTCCGGCCGTCTCGAGCTGAGTTTTTAAACCTCCGCGGCTATTGTCTGCCGAGGCGTTTGATTCGATTATATGTCATCGTTTTACCTACCTAGCTGCGCAGTCTGAGTCAGTTGACCTTGACCCTGACCTCTCCGTGGGGTGACGATCGGCGGTGCTCAGACGGGGTCAGATCCTGTCGAGGATCATCTGCGCAGTCTGAGTCAGTTGACCTTGACCCTGACCTCTCCGTGGGTGACGATCGGCGGTGCTCAGACGGGTCAGATCCTGTCGAGGATCATCTGCGCAGTCTGAGTCAGTTGACCTTGACCCTGACCTCTCCGTGGGGTGATGATCGGCGGTGCTCAGACGGGGTCAGATCCTGTCGAGGATCATCTGCGCCGCCTGGGTCAGTTGACCTTGACCTTGACCCTGACCTCTCCGTGGGGTGACGATCGGCGGTGCTCAGACGGGGTCAGATCCTGTCGAGGATCATCTGCGCCGCCTGGGTCAGTTGACCTTGACCCTGACCTCTCCGTGGGGTGACGATCGGCGGTGCTCAGACGGGGTCAGATCCTGTCGAGGATCATCTGCGCCGCCTGGGTCAGTTGACCTTGACCCTGACCTCTCCGTGGGGTGACGATCGGCGGTGCTCAGACATGGTCAGTTTCTGTTGAGGATCATCAGCGGTCTGGCTGGCGGCCGAGATCGATGGTGGAGGAACCGGTAGCCCAACCCCGCCCCCGACCCCGTCCCCGTCCCAGTCCCAGTCTGGCTGGCTGGCTGGCTGGCTGACATGTAGGAATGTAGGAATGCAGGAATGCAGGAATGCAGGAACGTCACGAGGGGGGGGGGGGGGCAGCGAAACTTTGATCACATCTTGAAAGATACCCAACACACCCGTGAAATATTTATTTGCATATTTGAGCTCTTCTCGTCTAGGCGAACATTTTGCCATCAACAAATTTCACCAATCAATAAGTATTTTAGCCCAAAAAGGCCGAACAGTGAGGGGCCATGCCCCCCCCCCCCCCGGCCCCCTGTTCATATGCTTATGCTGCCGTTACCCAGCCTCTGACATGTCTGGCCTTCTGCCCCAGCCTCTGACATGTATGGCCTTCTGCCCCAGCCTCTGGCATGTCTGGCCTTCTGTCCCAGCCTCTGTCATGTCTAGCCTTCTGCCCCAGCCTCTGACATGTCTGGCCTTCTGCCCCAGCCTCTGACATGTCTGGGCATTCTGCCCCAGCCTCTGACATGTCTGGCCTTCTGCCCCAGCCCAGTCATTGGCCGTGCCGTGCTGCCAGCGCTGGTCTGCAGACGGAATACGTCCTAAATTGCTCAAACATATCAATTATTTGACATTGAATCGGTATTAATTTTCGTTTTGTATCACCTGACCTTGGTCAGAGGTATCCAATCCCAATATTGCAATAACGGCGTTCCTAGACACGCCGTGTCTCGCTTCTGTGACCCCGGCGCCAATATCGGAGTGTTGCGACTCGCCTGCGCCAACGGCGATCTCAAAACAGAGGGAAACGGCGCCGAAATTGCCGCCCCCCCCCCCCCCCCCCCCCCAGTTGGCCGTAAATTGCTCGTCCCCGGACATATTGTCTCCGGTCTCCCCGTGGTGCCAGAGTCTCTCCTATATTGTTTATCATGTCTCCTATATTGTCTCCGGCGTCCTCGTGGCATTGGAGTGTCTCCAAGTCAATCGTATCTGGATTAGCGCCTGGGAGCGGGGCAGGGGCGCGGTGAGGGGCGCGGTGAGAGGCGCGGTGAGGGGTGCGGTGAGGGGCGCGGTGAGGGGCGCGGTGAGGGGCGCGGTGAGGGGCGCGGTGAGGGGTGGGTCGGGTCGGGGCGAGGGGCGGGTCGGAGTGAGGGTCGGGGCGGGGTGAGGGATGGTGAGGGGTGCGGTGAGGGGTGGTGAGGGGCGGGGTGAGGGGCGCGGTGAGGGGCGGGTCGGGGTGCGGTGAGTGGCGGGGTGAGGGGCGCGGTGAGGGTCGGGGGTGGGTCGGGGCGCGGTAAGGGGCGGGTCGGGGGGTGGGTCGGGGCGCGGTGAGGGACGGGGTGAGGGGCGGGTCGGGGCGCGGTGAGGGGCGGGTCGGGGCGCGGTGAGGGTCGGGGTGCGGTGAGGGGCGGGTCGGGGCGCGGTGGGTGCCAATATGCCTGTCCTCTGTCCAGAGGCGAGCCAGGAGCCTGGTGTATAATGGCAGCAGACGCACTACCGATGGAGTCAGGTGTTCCACGCAGATTAGTTTGAAAAGCTGCCCCGTCGTAGTGACGCGCCAAAGCGCTCGTTGTTGGGCTTGGTTCTAGTTCAGGAATCGTCTCGAGTTTCGAGTGTAGTGTTGTGTATCAAAGTATGCGCGTTTATTGTCCCCACAAGATAAACACACCTAATTATATCCCGTCATTCGATGATATTTGTGCTAAAATTAGTTTGTTATGCCCAAACGTCGCCGTACGTTTTTTGGGAATGCTTTGTTGATGATGGCAATTTTCCTCGAGAAGAGCTTACTTACTTATATTTGATGGGGTGCCAGCGGTGCTCCCACAATCTGTCATCTTCATCTGAGGGTGCTTTATGGCAACAATCTGGACTGGGCCTCGTTTTTCATCAGAGCAGGGATTCGCAGAGGTCTGCGGGCGGAAAGATATATGTGGTTGGTCGTACCGCAACACTTTGTCAGATTATGTTTTGCTAGATTTTCCGCCAACCCATAATACGATTACGCTTAGAGTTTCCTGTTGGGGCTATGTCCTGCAGCGCTGTTATCGCCTCGTATATTTCCACTTCTTCTGTGGTGCGCTTTATCAAGTGTAGTTTTCTTCCACTCGAAAGTATATTATTGCCGTCACACTCGTTCTATTGATGTCAAACCTCACTTCAAAGAATGTAGATTTGGAGTTTTGTGTAACTGACACTGGCTTGTCGTTCACCTGGGTGGTATTTCAATATTGTGCATTTTGCAACAGTTTGCAGGAATTATTTTCCAGTGACGGAGAGTTGCAAATGATCTGATATCAGCCAGATCATAAAATGATTATCTGAACATCCCCATTATTTTTCATCTGAACATCCTGTTCAACTGATCATGAATATTTATTTGAATTTTCCAACAATATTGTTTGAGTTTGTGTTTTAATGGAGGGATGTTTTATTGCATCTTGTTAATGGTATATGTTTTTGTGATTTTGTGTATATACTTTTGTTTTGTGTTAGTTGTGTGTATTTCAATTTTTGTTCCGTCTTAGTCTCTGCAATATTTTATGGTCACTTGTCATCATTCAAAAACTTCTCAAACCTTCCGACTATCCAATTCCATAATATGCTCCACTAGTTGCCCGTACCATTGTTACAAGCCATTATTGCTGCCTTTTTGTGCGTTGTGTAATCATTATTAGCGCCGTCACGTGGGACGGCCCACGTACCTCACCCTAATCCCCAAATGTCCAATAAATAATAACGTCCGATCCATATGCCGTATGCTACGTTCTAAGCGATAATGATTGCCGTCGGTGCAGTAAAATCACTATGATCACCGCCGCCTGCGCCGCCGTTCCTGTGTTGTGTGTCTGACCGCTCCATAGTCCCCTCCCTGTGTGTCGGGAGGGAGGTGCGACTACTGCGTCGGCTCCACGTGTTGTGTGTCTGACCGCTCCATAGTCCCCTCCCTGTGTGTCGGGAGGGAGGTGCGACTACTGCGTCGGCTCCACGTGTTGTGTGTCTGACCGCTCCATAGTCCCCTCCCTGTGTGTCGGGAGGGAGGTGCGACTGCTGCGTCGGCTCCACGTGTTGTGTGTCTGACCGCTCCATAGTCCCCTCCCTGTGTGTCGGGAGGGAGGTGCGACTACTGCGTCGGCTCCACGTGCTGTGTGTCTGACCGCTCCATAGTCCCCTCCCTGTGTGTCGGGAGGGAGGTGCGACTACTGCGTCGGCTCCACGTGTTGTGTGTCTGACCGCTCCATAGTCCCCTCCCTGTGTGTCGGGAGGGAGGTGCGACTACTGCGTCGGCTCCACGTGTTGTGTGTCTGACCGCTCCATAGTCCCCTCCCTGTGTGTCGGGAGGGAGGTGCGACTGCTGCGTCGGCTCCACGTGTTGTGTGTCTGACCGCTCCATAGTCCCCTCCCTGTGTGTCGGGAGGGAGGTGCGACTACTGCGTCGGCTCCACGTGCTGTGTGTCTGACCGCTCCATAGTCCCCTCCCTGTGTGTCGGGAGGGAGGTGCGACTACTGCGTCGGCTCCACGTGCGTGTGTCGATAAGCTATCTGACCACCCGGCTCGGTCTGTGTGTTTCAGTCTACCGTAGCTCGGCGCGCGCCGGTCCCGTCGGTGCCGCCACCATCACCGCCACCGCCGCTGCCGCCGCCGCCGCCGCCGCCGCCGCCGCCACAGCCACCAACTCTATCACCGCCTGCCACCAGTCCGCCCTCGTTGGCTAAGCCCGCCCGGCCCGCCCGGCCCGCTCCGTCTGCCGGCGTCAGTCGCGCCCCAGCGCCGGTCCAGTGCGATGCAGCCGACGGCGGTGCTCCTGGTGCTGGCCGCGGCCGTGGCCGCCGCCTCGGACGCCACCAAGTTCGGCGAGCTCGAGACGGTCCACGAGTGGGCGCGGCTCGACTTCGAGTGGGCGTCGGCGGAGGCGCGGGAGTCGGCCATAGCGACGTCGCGGTTCGTGCCGGACTACTGCGTGCTGGTGGACGTGAAGGCGGTGGACGGCGAGGTGTTCGTGACGGTTCCTCGTGTCCGCCACGGCGTGCCGTCCTCCGTGAACCTCGTGATAGGTAGCGGGAACGACACGGTCCTGCGGCCGTACCCCAGCTGGGAGCTGAACACGCCGGGCGACTGCGAGAACATCCAGAACGCGTACGCCATCGAGATTGACCCGCTGCGCAGGATGTGGATCGTCGACTCCGGGAGCAGGGACACGTTCTCCCGGCCCATCAACGACTGTCCGGCCAAACTCCTCGTCTGGGACATGGTCAAAGAGAAGGAGGTGCGGCGATTCGTGTTCCCCGAGGAGCTGGTCTCGAAGCGGAATGTGATGCTGCGCGGGGTAGTGGTCGACACGGCGGCGAAGGACCCGGAGGACTGGTTCGCGTACGTGGCCGACACCGGCGGCGAGCAGCTGCTCGTCTACTCGTGGCGCGAGGACGCCGCCTGGAACGTCACCCACTCGAGTATGAAGTACGACATGGAGGCGATCGCCGTTCAGATGGGCAAGGACACGGCGTCGTTGCCGACGCCGATCGATAGCTTGGCTCTGTCGCCTCGGGACGCCGCCGAGCCGCGTCTCTTCTTCTCGGCCGTGTCCAACTTCAGGTTCTACTCCGTCCACACCGAGTTCCTGCGCAACCGCACCGTGGTGGCGCTGGCGTCCGGCGCCGATCTGGACGCCGAGATCACCCTGGTCGGCACCCGGAGCTCGCAGTCCGAGGGCATGACGGTATCCGACGCCGGAATCATGTTCTACAGCGTGCTCAACAACAACGCCGTCAACCAGTGGAACACGAGCGCGCCGTTCTCTGCGATGGACCAGGTGTACAGAGACGACACGAGGATGCAGTGGACCGACTCATTCGGCTGGGACGACGGCTTCCTCTACGTCACCAGCAACCGCTGGCACAAGGCGGCCAACCTGGCGTTCGACTCGTCCGATGAGGTCATGTACCGGCTAATGCGGGCCAGGGTCGACATGGACGGCTACATGGGAGCGTACCGGCGCGGGGAGAGGGTCGGCGCGGTGGGCGCCGCGCCGCCACGCGCCGCGAACGCCGCAGTCACCCTCGCCGCCGCGCTGCTCTGCGCCGCGATCGCCGCCGCCGTGTAGCCGCACCGCGAGCGTCGACGCGACGCCAGAGCGGACGATACAGGTAGAGTGGGATGCTGGCTCGAAGCACCGCTTTGCACGGAGACGCGCAGACTAACGACGTGCTTGGCTAACAAGCTAATGCCGTGGTGGTCACTGTGGTAGCTGTACTAACCAGACGCACGTGCCCCGTAACGTGCTGCACGTGCCCCGTAACGTGCTGCACGTGCCCTGTAACGTGCTGCACGTGTGCGCTGCGAGATAACCTCGCCAATCGATCATCCCCACGTGCCTCTGTAGATGTGTTCGTGACCGTGGGCCGGGTCCGCCCCGCAACACCCGGGTCCGCCCAGTCTGACTCGCACCCGCAACGCGACGGCACGTGTCGACCGACCTTGGCAGGCTGACCCCCGAGCATGGCTGCGCACACATCTGCCGTGTGTGCTGTATTGCAAACCCTGCATGGGCGTACATATACCGGCTAATTCGGCGACTGAGATGTGGTGATGTTATTCACTCACGTGTCCAGTGGTCCGACCGGCTAGTTTTGCGTGATGGGAGATTTATCGTAGCACGTTGTGGCTTTTTTCACGTGAAAGCTTTCTCCTCTGCGGTGCACTAGCACGAAGTATCGACAAGGAATGTTGTGCTGTTGACGTCATGCTGAGGTTGGAACTGAATTCGTGTGTCCATTCCGGTATCAAAACACAGTGACATTAACATGTCGGTGACGAACGTATTGTAGCCTGTGGTCGACAACAACCTGAAGGCTTCAGTTCAGTTTTCGCGGTTAGTGTTAGGCAGATGTAAAAAGTCATGGGCAACAGTTAACACCGGCTAACTTTGACCCGTATTGCGAAGTTGCCCAGTGGAACTGATGGTATTTTGATGGCAGTATTTGTGGGCGACACCGCTTGTCCAGCTGTGGTGCCGGGGTCCCAAATTCTCATCACTAAATTGTCAAGTGTTTTCGGTCGGTACGACCTTCTTTTGAATGTGTGTCGAAGTCCGAAGAACATTTCTTTAATGATGGCCGTGACTTTGAAGAGAGTGAGATGATATTTCAAGAGAGGTTGTAATTTCGAAAGCAGGGTATTCATTTCTGCCACATGTCTGTACTGCGGGTATTCTCCTAAGGCCACATGTCTGTACTGCGGGTATTCTCCTAAGGCCGGAGTCGCATACTGCGGGTATTCTCCTAAGGCCGGAGTCGCATACTGCGGGTATTCTCCTAAGGCCGGAGTCGCATACTGCGGGTATTCTCCTAAGGCCGGAGTCGCATACTGCGGGTATTCTCCTAAGGCCGGAGTCGCATACTGCGGGTATTCTCCTAAGGCCGGAGTCGCATACTGCGGGTATTCTCCTAAGGCCGGAGTCGCATACTGCGGGTATTCTCCTAAGGCCGGAGTCGCATACTGCGGGTATTCTCCTAAGGCCGGAGTCGCATACTGCGGGTATTCTCCTAAGGCCGGAGTCGCATACTGCGGGTATTCTCCTAAGGCCGGAGTCGCATACTGCGGGTATTCTCCTAAGGCCGGAGTCGCATACTGCGGGTATTCTCCTAAGGCCGGAGTCGCATACTGCGGGTATTCTCCTAAGGCCGGAGTCGCATACTGCGGGTATTCTCCTAAGGCCGGAGTCGCATACTGCGGGTATTCTCCTAAGGCCGGAGTCGCATACTGCGGGTATTCTCCTAAGGCCGGAGTCGCATACTGCGGGTATTCTCCTAAGGCCGGAGTCGCATACTGCGGGTATTCTCCTAAGGCCGGAGTCGCATACTGCGGGTATTCTCCTAAGGCCGGAGTCGCATACTGCGGGTATTCTCCTAAGGCCGGAGTCGCATACTGCGGGTATTCTCCTAAGGCCGGAGTCGCATACTGCGGGTATTCTCCTAAGGCAGGAGTCGCATACTGCGGGTATTCTCCTAAGGCCGGAGTCGCATACTGCGGGTATTCTCCTAAGGCCACATGTCTGTACTGCGGGTATTCTCCTAAGGCCGGAGTCGCATACTGCGGGTATTCTCCTAAGGCCGGAGTCGCATACTGCGGGTATTCTCCTAAGGCCGGAGTCGCATACTGCGGGTATTCTCCTAAGGCCGGAGTCGCATACTGCGGGTATTCTCCTAAGGCCACATGTCTGTACTGCGGGTATTCTCCTAAGGCCGGAGTCGCATACTGCGGGTATTCTCCTAAGGCCGGAGTCGCATACTGCGGGTATTCTCCTAAGGCCGGAGTCGCATACTGCGGGTATTCTCCTAAGGCCGGAGTCGCATACTGCGGGTATTCTCCTAAGGCCGGAGTCGCATACTGCGGGTATTCTCCTAAGGCCGGAGTCGCATACTGCGGGTATTCTCCTAAGGCCGGAGTCGCATACTGCGGGTATTCTCCTAAGGCCGGAGTCGCATACTGCGGGTATTCTCCTAAGGCAGGAGTCGCATACTGCGGGTATTCTCCTAAGGCCGGAGTCGCATACTGCGGGTATTCTCCTAAGGCCGGAGTCGCATACTGCGGGTATTCTCCTAAGGCCGGAGTCGCATACTGCGGGTATTCTCCTAAGGCCGGAGTCGCATACTGCGGGTATTCTCCTAAGGCCGGAGTCGCATACTGCGGGTATTCTCCTAAGGCCGGAGTCGCATACTGCGGGTATTCTCCTAAGGCCGGAGTCGCATACTGCGGGTATTCTCCTAAGGCCGGAGTCGCATACTGCGGGTATTCTCCTAAGGCCGGAGTCGCATACTGCGGGTATTCTCCTAAGGCCGGAGTCGCATACTGCGGGTATTCTCCTAAGGCCACATGTCTGTACTGCGGGTATTCTCCTAAGGCCGGAGTCGCATACTGCGGGTATTCTCCTAAGGCCGGAGTCGCATACTGCGGGTATTCTCCTAAGGCCGGAGTCGCATACTGCGGGTATTCTCCTAAGGCCGGAGTCGCATACTGCGGGTATTCTCCTAAGGCCACATGTCTGTACTGCGGGTATTCTCCTAAGGCCGGAGTCGCATACTGCGGGTATTCTCCTAAGGCCGGAGTCGCATACTGCGGGTATTCTCCTAAGGCCGGAGTCGCATACTGCGGGTATTCTCCTAAGGCCGGAGTCGCATACTGCGGGTATTCTCCTAAGGCCGGAGTCGCATACTGCGGGTATTCTCCTAAGGCCGGAGTCGCATACTGCGGGTATTCTCCTAAGGCCGGAGTCGCATACTGCGGGTATTCTCCTAAGGCCGGAGTCGCATACTGCGGGTATTCTCCTAAGGCAGGAGTCGCATACTGCGGGTATTCTCCTAAGGCCGGAGTCGCATACTGCGGGTATTCTCCTAAGGCCGGAGTCGCATACTGCGGGTATTCTCCTAAGGCCGGAGTCGCATACTGCGGGTATTCTCCTAAGGCCGGAGTCGCATACTGCGGGTATTCTCCTAAGGCCGGAGTCGCATACTGCGGGTATTCTCCTAAGGCCGGAGTCGCATACTGCGGGTATTCTCCTAAGGCCGGAGTCGCATACTGCGGGTATTCTCCTAAGGCCGGAGTCGCATACTGCGGGTATTCTCCTAAGGCCGGAGTCGCATACTGCGGGTATTCTCCTAAGGCCGGAGTCGCATACTGCGGGTATTCTCCTAAGGCCACATGTCTGTACTGCGGGTATTCTCCTAAGGCCGGAGTCGCATACTGCGGGTATTCTCCTAAGGCCGGAGTCGCATACTGCGGGTATTCTCCTAAGGCCGGAGTCGCATACTGCGGGTATTCTCCTAAGGCCGGAGTCGCATACTGCGGGTATTCTCCTAAGGCCGGAGTCGCATACTGCGGGTATTCTCCTAAGGCCGGAGTCGCATACTGCGGGTATTCTCCTAAGGCCGGAGTCGCATACTGCGGGTATTCTCCTAAGGCCGGAGTCGCATACTGCGGGTATTCTCCTAAGGCCGGAGTCGCATACTGCGGGTATTCTCCTAAGGCCACATGTCTGTACTGCGGGTATTCTCCTAAGGCAGGAGTCGCATACTGCGGGTATTCTCCTAAGGCCGGAGTCGCATACTGCGGGTATTCTCCTAAGGCCGGAGTCGCATACTGCGGGTATTCTCCTAAGGCCGGAGTCGCAGGTCGAACGCGGTCCCAGCCCGTCACCGTTCACCGACATTCTGTTCACCACAGTAGATGGCAGCCTACTCTGTCTGTCTGTGTGAGAGGACTCTGTCTGTCTGTGAGAGGCTTCTGTCGCCTTGTGTGAGGGGACTCTGTCTATCTGTGTGAGAGGCTTCTGTCGCCATGTATGAGAGGCTTCTGTCGCCGTGTGTGAAGCTTCTGTCGCCGTGTGTGAGAGGCTTCTGTCGCCGTGTGAGAGGCTTCTGTCGCCGTGTGTGTGAGAGGACTCTGTCGCCGTGTGTGAGAGGGTTCTGTCGCCGTGTGTGAGGCTTCTGTCGCCGGACCTCCGCGGGGACTCGCCGTCTGCCGCCACCGGGGGAGTCCCGTCTGACTCGGGGGTATGGCAACGGTCTGGGGGGACACCCGTCTGACTCGGTGGTGTGGGGTCGGTCTGGCTCTGACGGACACCCGTCTGACTCAGGGGTGTGGGTCGGTCTGGCTCTGACGGACACCCGTCTGACTCAGGGGTGTGGGGTCGGTCTGGCTCTGACGGACACCCGTCTGACTCGGGGGTGTGGGGTCGGTCTGGCTCTGGGGGACACCCGTCTGACTTGGGGGTGTGGGGCCGGTCTGGCTCTGACGGACACCCGTCTGACTCGGGGGCCTGGTAACGGTCTGGCTCTGGGGGACACCCGTCTGACTCGGGGGCCTGGTAACGGTCTGGCTCTGGGGGACACCCGTCTGACTCGGGGGCCTGGTAACGGTCTGGCTCTGGGGGACACCCGTCTGACTCGGGGGCCTGGTAACGGTCTGGCTCTGGGGGACACCCGTCTGACTCGGGGGCCTGGTAACGGTCTGGCTCTGGGGGACACCCGTCTGACTCGGGGGCCTGGTAACGGTCTGGCTCTGGGGGACACCCGTCTGACTCGGGGGCCTGGTAACGGTCTGGCTCTGGGGGACACCCGTCTGACTCGGGGGCCTGGTAACGGTCTGGCTCTGGGGGACACCCGTCTGACTCGGGGGCCTGGTAACGGTCTGGCTCTGGGGGACACCCGTCTGACTCGGGGGCCTGGTAACGGTCTGGCTCTGGGGGACACCCGTCTGACTCGGGGGCCTGGTAACGGTCTGGCTCTGGGGGACACCCGTCTGACTCGGGGGCCTGGTAACGGTCTGGCTCTGGGGGACACCCGTCTGACTCGGGGGCCTGGTAACGGTCTGGCTCTGGGGGACACCCGTCTGACTCGGGGGTGTGGAGGCGGTCCCATTTCAGTGCCTGTTTGTGTTTCTCTGTGGTGAGACAGAAGGCTGCCAGTGAAGCATTCGGTCGTGACCGGGCCTCATTAGCAGTGGGAGGGGGCAGTGCTGCAAGTGGATGCTCCGTGCAATGCTGCAGGTGGATCAATCGAAAAAATAGATCGAAAAAGCAGCGTATCTCTGAACCAGTAAACAAAGCAGTGAAGGCCACGGCGGGGACTAAGCTCATCGAACCGCTAAACTGGTCCGTCTCGAAGCGACGTCTCGGGCCATGGCGGGGTCTCGGACGGCCTTTCCGCCTGACCCCGACCAGCGATCGTCGCGCCAACGACCCGCCGTCGTCGGCGACAGTCTGGCGCCGTCTGTATCGACTGTCCCGCGGCCCGACCCCGCTGCCGACGTCGACGGCGGTGGCGGCGGCGGCGTGTCGGCGTGTCGGTGTCGATGAGGCGTGCAGTCCGAGCTGAAGTCGGCGGTTCCGGGCCAGTTACGTGACGGCCAGTTACGTGACGGATAGTTACGTGACGAATAGTTACGTGACGGCTAGTTACGTGACGGCTAGTTACGTGACGGCCAGTTACGTGACGGCCAGTTACGTGACGGCCAGTTACGTGACGGCCAGTTACGTGACGGCCAGTTACGTGACGGCTAGTTACGTGACGGCTAGTTACGTGACGGCTAGTTACGTGACGGCCAGTTACGTGACGGCCAGTTACGTGACGGCCAGTTACGTGACGGCTAGTTACGTGACGGCCAGTTACGTGACGGCTAGTTACGTGACGGCCAGTTACGTGACGGCCAGTTACGTGACGGCCAGTTACGTGACGGCTAGTTACGTGACGGCCAGTTACGTGACGGCTTTTGAAGCCAGCTTGTCCGTCCGGGAGGGGATTTAGCGCGGTAGTGGACTTCCACTTAGCTGATGGATCTGGCGACCCGGGTTTTAATTCAAACTTATGAGCTCTGGAGACTGCTGTCACTTTGAGATATTTAGTTTTTGAGTGTATAGTTGTGTGTTTGAGAGTTTGGTGTCAGTTTCGAGTGGCAAGTCTGAACTTTCTGAGATGATTTTTAGATATTCCGTTTCCGATGGTTGATTGGCGTCGAAATGTTTGGTCTGAGTTTCGAGTTCAAGTCTGAACTTCCTCCGAGTTGATTTTAAACCGACTCGGAGCGGATCCTCGCTTGACTCTGAGCGGACTGCTGTCGGAAGTCTGAGCCGTCAGGCAGCTCATCTGAACTGACTCGGAGCCCGGCGGAGGATGTGTGTGACGGACAGTGACAGTTGCTGTCACTGGGCTGACGTGTCTGTCACACCTGTCACATCATCACTGTTGGCAGCTGCTGTCACTGGGGCTGGCGTGTCTGTCACACCTGTCATATCATCAATGTGGACAGTTGCTGTCACTGGGGCTGACGTGTCTGTCACACCTGTCACATCATCAATGTGGACAGTTGCTGTCACTGGGGCTGACGTGTCTGTCACACCTGTCACATCATCACTGTTGGCAGCTGCTGTCACTGGGGCTGACGTGTCTGTCACACCTGTCACATCATCAATGTGGACAGTTGCTATCACTGGGGCTGACGTGTCTGTCACACCTGTCACATCATCAATGTGGACAGTTGCTGTCACTGGGGCTGACGTGTCTGTCACACCTGTCACATCATCACCCAGGTCAGACACGTGACAGCTGTCACGGGTCACCGCTCAGGTGACGCCTGCGATGACGGGCTACAGGTGACAGGTCTCAGGTGACGGGTCACAGATGACGGGTGACGGGTGACAGGTCTCAGGTGACGGCTCACAGATGACGAGTGACGGGTGACCCGGGGTCGGACGGGTCATTGCGGTGACGGTCGTAACATCAGATATTGGATGTGACGTTTGGTAGTACTATGCGGCCTCTTCGATGTGAATGTCTAGATGAATCCTCGAGAAACATAGGATAAATATATGTCTGGAAGGACGGACGGGACGGGGCAGTCTGGAAGGTCATGGACAGGACGGGGCAGCACGGAGCGCGACTATTCGGAGAACTGAACACCGGAAGCCACGCGCCGCTCCTGTATGGAGGGCAGCTTTTTAAGGCAGACACGCGCAGTTGGTGTCCGACAAATATATGCTCGCTATTCACAGAAACTGGGGTGGTTTCACGTTCGCAACCGGTCTTGAATGGTATAGTCGTTGTTCTGCGTGAAAATCTCAGAATGCTAAATGAAGGCCATCTCCGGGCTCCTGCTGTTCCTTTCAGTATCGTTTGTCATTCGATTCAGAGTTTTGAATAATGAATGAGAACACTTCCTAGAACTCGGCCTCTCATAGTTCGGCTACACTGTGCACCTGAGCACTGTTGTGTCGCATTGTGAATATGTGCTGAAGGGTGTATAACGCTGTAGATTTATAATACAGCCGAAGATAAGACCAGCGCGGGTTTAATTCGCCATACTTGGTTCTAAACGATCTCGGGGTTGTCGTTCCGAGCCCAACGGTCGTGACAATTGCATGCAATACTGCAATTTGTCCTGCCTAATACAGTAGGTTACTCCGGCCCTGCTGCATGCATTTGCATGCTATGTGTATATTACATCGTAGTTTGTCCACATGCCACGAATAGTTCCCTGGGGTTTTAAAGGTCATAGGTCATGACCTGGGGTGTCGTCACAACATTGTGTGTGGGGGGGGGGGGGGGGGGAGGGGGCAGTCGGGGGTTGGGGGGGGGGGGGGGCAGCCCCATAGGGCCAATATTAAAATCCTGCGAATCTAGGGAGCCGGACTCTGGCCGGGGCGATCCTGGGGGGGGGGGGGGGGGGGGGGGGGCTCAGCCCCCTCCCCCCGTAGCGACGCCCCTGGTCGTGACGGGCTTTGTTTCTCATGGGGATTGGAAAACAATCGCTGCTTTAAATGTTACCTGAAGGTCAAGTTGACCGACATTCTTCACTATCATAGCAAAGGTCAGGACTCAGGAGGTTAGGCAACGTTCTTTCCCAATATCGCACGAGTCCTTGCGACGTCTTTAGTTGCGGAGGGCGTGTCGTGGGGCTGCTCCTCTCTGGCAAGGTCACATCGCTCTGTCAAGGTCACGGCTCCTCTCTGTCAAGGTCACGGCTCCTCTGTCAAGGTCACGACTTCTCTCTGTCAAGGTCCGACTCCTCTTAAGGTCACGGCTCCTCTGTCAAGGTCACATCTCCTCTCTGTCAAGGTCTCGGCTCCTCTGTCAAGATCACGGCCCTCTATCAAGGTCACAGCTCCTCTCTATCAAGGTCACATCTCCTCTGTCAAGGTCACGGCTCCTATCTGTCAAGGTCACGGCTCCTATCTATCAAGGTCACGAATCATATCTGTCAAGGCCACGGCTCCTATCTGTCAAGGTAACGGCTCATCTCTACTCGGGTTAGTTTCCCAATGAAAAACACAATTATAAAGAATAATGTTGTCCAATGGTTCAAATCAACCTTCGGTTATCAAGGTCACAGCTCCTCTATGTCAATGGCACGGCTCCTCTATCAAGGTCATGACCCTCTTTATCAAGTTCACGACCCTCTATCAAGGTCACGGCCCTCTATCAAGGTCACGGCCCTCTGTCAAGGTATCGGCTCCTCTGTCAAGATCACGGCCCTATCTATCAAGGTCACTGCTCATCTATATCAAGGCCACAGCTTCTCTGTCAAGGTCACGGCTCCTATCTGTCAAGGTCACGGCTCCTATCTATCAAGGTCACGGCTCCTATCTGTCAAGGTCACGGCTCCTATCTGTCAAGGGCACGGCTCCTATCTGTCAAGGTCACGGCTCCTATCTGTCAAGGTCACGTCTCCTATCTGTCAAGGTAACGGCTCCTCTCTACTCAGGTTAGTTTCCCAATGGAAAACACAATTCTAAAGAAGTGTTGTCCAATGGTTCACCTTCGGTTATCAAGGTCACAGCTCCTCTGTCAAGTTCACGGCTCCTCTCTATCAAGGTCACGACCCTCTCTATCAAGGTCACGACTCCCAAGGTCGCAGCCCTATCTGTCAAGGTCACGGCCCTCTGTCAAGGTCACGGCCCTCTGTCAATGTCACGGCTATCCTATATCAAGGTCACGGCCCTCTGTCAAGGTCACAGCTCCTCTCTGTCAAGGTCACGACTCCTCTTAAGGTAACGGCTCCTCTCTGTCAAGGTCACGGCTCCTCTCTGTCAAGGTCACGGCTCCTCTCTGTCAAGGTCACAACTCCTCTCAAGGTCACATCTCTTTGTCAAGGTCACGGCTCCTCTCTGTCAAGGTCACGGCTCCTCTCTGTCAAGGTCACGGCTCCTCTCTTTCAAGGTCAAGGCTTCGCTCTGTGAAGGTCACAGCTCCTCTCTGTCAAGTTCATGGCTCCTCTGCCAATGTGAAGGCTTCTCTCTGTGAAGGTCACAGCTCCTCTGTCCAGTTCATGGCTCCCCCTGTCAAGTTCATGGCTCCCCTCTGTGAAGGTCGCGGCGGCCGGAGGCTGCATTGATCGTCAGAGTCTGGCCCAGACCCGGCCAGCAGAGCCCGGCCGGCAGAGCTTGGCCGGCTGGGACCGCGCCATTGTCTGCTCCATTGTTGAACCGGAGCGCCAGAGATTGGTGTGTGGAGGTGGTGGAGATAGTGTAGGTGGCTGTGGGATTGGTCGCGGCTAATTTAGATCCTAGACAGAGTTTGTGCTTCTGAGTCGTGCCAGTATTTCGAATTGTCTATTGTCCATCACTGGCGGATGCAGCCTCTCTCCGTGGGGAGGGGGGGGGGATCTTTTTGTGGCAAAAAGGTACCCCATTTTTCCCTCCGCGGATTTGGGCCGGTCACATTATTTTGGTATTTGAGCTTAAGAAAGTCACTTCAAATTCACAGCAAAATTATTTTGTGGATTTATGTTTATATTTTTTGGGGGGAGAGGGGGTCAAAAACACAACATTTCGAAAATCCGAGATTGCCTTTTAAAGAGAATGTCATTTCCTTTCTTTTGACGTTATTATTTGCCATTTGCTTCAAAACTATTTTTTTCGACGATTGTTCCAACATTTGTCGTTTTTCCACCAAAAGTGGCATGACATGGCGTCATTAAAACGTCATTATCTCCCAAAATACTGCATGCATTTCATTGGAATTTGGTGAGAAGACGTAGAATTGATGCAGCATAAAGTACTTAAAGTTTGACGTTGATATCTATTATAGTTTTCAACTTATTGAGAAAATCCGGGAGGGAGGAGACCCCCCCCCCCCCCCCCCAACGGGGCGCGGGTTAAATGTCACCGGGGCTGCTTGAATTGCATCAGGTGCGCTGTTTTGTCTGTCATTGAAAGAAAGGGATACATACAAACTTCAAATTCAATCACTCGAGAGAAGAAAAACTTCCGTTTTCATGAAGTTTTCTCTTAAGATCATTGTTTTCACGTTCAGTGCAGGGAACGCGCGGGGGCCATACTTGTATTGAATGCCCTCTCAGGTTCCTGTAGGGGGGGGGGGCAGCATTTTCCCCTGATGCCCCCTGGATTCGCCAGTGCCAGCAATTACCGCCAAGGAGAGCCTCTGCCAGACACTTAATGAAATTCATTTGCCCATTTTCCAGATTTATATAAGCAATTGCGAAATTTGTGTCATGCCGCGAAGCGGCGCGAAATTTTCCGGTTTTTGACTGGATAGCTGGATTTTGACTGCTGCAATGTATTTTTTTTTTAATGATTGTACGATAAATTGGGAACGCGCGGGGGAGGGGGGGGGGGGGGGGTGGCATTTGCCCCTGATGCCTCTCCCTGGATCCGCCAGTGTTTTCCATTGTCAATTGATGCGTCTATGGAATAGTGCCTTATGATATCTGACGCTGCTGGTGAAGATTAAATATGTTGTTTGCCCAAAATAGTACCGTCTGGCGTTTGAGGTTAAATTGACTATGATTCAAAACCGAACAAACGTTAAATTTTGTATAAAATAGAAGGATCTTGAAAATGGGCTGACGGGCCCTTGCGGCTATCATTTTTAAGTGCCGATCACAGCTGAGACACAAGTTTTGGAGTCGAAAATACGATAACTCGCATTTAAACATTACTTGCAGTCAACGTAGACGAGCGCAGAAATACTACCATACTTAAGTGACTATGAATTCCTGATCTTCATTTCGGTGGGTTATCGTCATATGTTCAGCATTAGCGATACTCCTATAACAGCATATTGTTATCCGCATCCGTTTCTATGCTCACTAAATTCTTCCTCCACTTCAACTCCGCACCCGATTGGTAAGCCAACTCAGCCAACTCTCCTACAACTCCGTCTCAGCCAACTCTCCTACAACTCCGTCTCAGCCAACTCTCCAACAGCTCCGTCTCAGCCAACTCTCCTACAACTCCGTCTCAGCCAACTCTCCTACAACTCCGTCTCAGCCAACTCTCCCACAACTCCGTCTCAGCCAACTCTCCTACAACTCCGTCTCAGCCAACTCTCCTACAACTCCGTCTCAGCTTCAGCACGGTGTTCCTCAGAGAGCAGTGCGGTGGGGACTCACGGCTGCATTAGACCGGGTGGGCGGCGGGCGATCAGCATCAGATCTGGGCGGGTCACGGTCCCCGACAGCTGGCAGGGAGGAGATCAGGCTCAGATCTGGGCGGGTCACGGTGGGGGCAGCTGGCAGGGAGGAGATCAGGATCAGATCTGGGCGGGTCACGGTCCCCGACAGCTGGCAGGGAGGAGATCAGCATCAGATCTGGGCGGGTCACGGTGGGGACAGCTGGCAGGGAGGAGATCAGGCTCAGATCTGGGCGGGTCACGGTGGGGACAGCTGGCAGGGAGGAGATCAGGATCAGATCTGGGCGGGTCACGGTCCCCGACAGCTGGCAGGGAGGAGATCAGGATCAGATCTGGGCGGGTCACGGTGGGGACAGCTGGCAGGGAGGAGATCAGGATCAGATCTGGGCGGGTCACGGTCCCCGACAGCTGGCAGGGAGGAGATCAGGCTCAGATCTGGGCGGGTCACGGTGGGGGCAGCTGGCAGGGAGGAGATCAGGATCAGATCTGGGCGGGTCACGGTCCCCGACAGCTGGCAGGGAGGAGATCAGGATCAGATCTGGGCGGGTCACGGTGGGGACAGCTGGCAGGGAGGAGATCAGGATCAGATCTGGGCGGGTCACGGTGGGGACAGCTGGCAGGGAGGAGATCAGGATCAGATCTGGGCGGGTCACGGTGGGGACAGCTGGCAGGGAGGAGATCAGGATCAGATCTGGGCGGGTCACGGTGGGGACAGCTGGCAGGGAGGAGATCAGGATCAGATCTGGGCGGGTCACGGTCCCCGACAGCTGGCAGGGAGGAGATCAGGATCAGATCTGGGCGGGTCACGGTGGGGACAGCTGGCAGGGAGGAGATCAGGATCAGATCTGGGCGGGTCACGGTGGGGACAGCTGGCAGGGAGGAGATCAGGATCAGATCTGGGCGGGTCACGGTGGGGACAGCTGGCAGGGAGGAGATCAGGATCAGATCTGGGCGGGTCACGGTGGGGACAGCTGGCAGGGAGGAGATCAGGATCAGATCTGGGCGGGTCACGGTGGGGACAGCTGGCAGGGAGGAGATCAGGATCAGATCTGGGCGGGTCACGGTGGGGACAGCTGGCAGGGAGGAGATCAGGATCAGATCTGGGCGGGTCACGGTGGGGACAGCTGGCAGGGAGGAGATCAGGATCAGATCTGGGCGGGTCACGGTGGGGACAGCTGGCAGGGAGGAGATCAGGATCAGATCTGGGCGGGTCACGGTGGGGACAGCTGGCAGGGAGGAGATCAGGATCAGATCTGGGCGGGTCACGGTGGGGACAGCTGGCAGGGAGGAGATCAGGATCAGATCTGGGCGGGTCACGGTGGGGACAGCTGGCAGGGAGGAGATCAGGCTCAGATCTGGGCGGGTCACGGTGGGGGCAGCTGGCAGGGAGGAGATCAGCATCAGATCTGGGCGGGTCACGGTCCCCGACAGCTGGCAGGGAGGAGATCAGGCTCAGATCTGGGCGAGTCACGGTGGGGACAGCTGGCAGGGAGGAGATCAGCATCAGATCTGGGCGGGTCACGGTCCCCGACAGCTGGCAGGGAGGAGATCAACATCAGATCTGGGCGGGTCACGGTGGGGACAGCTGGCAGGGAGGAGATCAGGATCAGATCTGGGCGGGTCACGGTGGGGGCAGCTGGCAGGGAGGAGATCAGCATCAGATCTGGGCGGGTCACGGTGGGGACAGCTGGCAGGGAGGAGATCAGCATCAGATCTGGGCGGGTCACGGTGGGGACAGCTGGCAGGGAGGAGATCAGGATCAGATCTGGGCAGGTCACGGTGGGGACAGCTGGCAGGGAGGAGATCAGGATCAGATCTGGGCGGGTCACGGTGGGGGCAGCTGGCAGGGAGGAGATCAGGATCAGATCTGGGCGGGTCACGGTGGGGGCAGCTGGCAGGGAGGAGATCAGGATCAGATCTGGGCGGATCACGGTGGGGGCAGCTGGCAGGGAGGAGATCAGCATCAGATCTGGGCGGGTCACGGTGGGGACAGCTGGCAGGGAGGAGATCAGCATCAGATCTGGGCGGGTCACGGTCCCCGACAGCTGGCAGGGAGGAGATCAGCATCAGATCTGGGCGGGTCACGGACCACGACAGCTGGCAGGGAGGAGATCAGCATCAGATCTGGGCGGGTCACGGTCCCCGACAGCTGGCAGGGAGGAGATCAGGATCAGATCTGGGCGGGTCACGGTGGGGACAGCTGGCAGGGAGGAGATCAGGATCAGATCTGGGCGGGTCACGGTCCCCGACAGCTGGCAGGGAGGAGATCAGGATCAGATCTGGGCGGGTCACGGTGGGGACAGCTGGCAGGGAGGAGATCAGCATCAGATCTGGGCGGGGCACGGTCCCCGACAGCTGGCAGGGAGGAGATCAGCATCAGATCTGGGCGGGTCACGGTCCCCGACAGCTGGCAGGGAGGAGATCAGGATCAGATCTGGGCGGGTCACGGTGGGGACAGCTGGCAGGGAGGAGATCAGCATCAGATCTGGGCGGGTCACGGACCACGACAGCTGGCAGGGAGGAGATCAGCATCAGATCTGGGCGGGTCACGGTCCCCGACAGCTGGCAGGGAGGAGATCAACATCAGATCTGGGCGGGTCACGGTCCCCGACAGCTGGCAGGGAGGAGATCAGGATCAGATCTGGGCGGGTCACGGTGGGGACAGCTGGCAGGGAGGAGATCAGGATCAGATCTGGGCGGGTCACGGTGGGGACAGCTGGCAAGGAGGAGATCAGGATCAGATCTGGGCGGGTCACGGTCCCCGACAGCTGGCAGGGAGGAGATCAGGCTCAGATCTGGGCGGGTCACGGTGGGGACAGCTGGCAGGGAGGAGATCAGCATCAGATCTGGGCGGGTCACGGTGGGGACAGCTGGCAGGGAGGAGATCAGCATCAGATCTGGGCGGGTCACGGTGGGGACAGCTGGCAGGGAGGAGATCAGCATCAGATCTGGGCGGCCCCCGACAGCTGGCAGGGAGGAGATCAGCATCAGATCTGGGCGGGTCACGGTGGGCGGTCCCGACAGCTGGCAGGGAGGGGCTAAACCCGCCCACCCACCCGGCGTCACATTCCTTCCAATGACGGCTGGGGGCGGCAAACAACAGGTGGTCTCCTGTCTCTGGCAGGGGGCGTGGTCAGGCCGCTGCAAGGTTGGCACGCAGCCAACATCGGCAGGTGGCGACCGACACAGTCTCAGGAGCGGTGGATGGGTTCTTAGCGCCAGGGAAGCGCGGCCGCGTGAACTCGGGGAAATGGGGTGCTAAGTTGACCTGAATGGTGTTTGTGTGGGTTATAGGACGTGTTACGGCGAATCAGCACCCTGTGGGTTAAATGCTAGGAATTCGGTGGGAATTGTCCCCATGGTTTCGGGACATTACACGTGATTCGATGTTACGCGGCTCTATAATGTTCCATGTGGGGCTCTATAATGTTCCATGTGGGTGTTACGCGGCTCTATAATGTTCCATGTGGGTGTTACGCGGCTCTATAATGTTCCATGTGGGTGTTACGCGGCTCTATAATGTTCCATGTGGGTGTTACGCGGCTCTATAATGTTCCATGTGGGTGTTACGCGGCTCTATAATGTTCCATGTGGGTGTTACGCGGCTCTATAATGTTCCATTCGATGTTACGCGGCTCTATAATGTTCCATGTGGGTGTTACGCGGCTCTATAATGTTCCATGTGGGTGTTACGCGGCTCTATAATGTTCCATTCGATGTTACGCGGCTCTATAATGTTCCATGTGGGTGTTACGCGGCTTTATAATGTTCCATTCGATGTTACGCGGCTCTATAATGTTCCATGTGGGTGTTACGCGGCTCTATAATGTTCCATGTGGGTGTTACGCGGCTCTATAATGTTCCATTCGATGTTACGCGGCTATATAATGTTCCATGTGGGTGTTACGCGGCTCTATAATGTTCCATGTGGGTGTTACGCGGCTCTATAATGTTCCATTCGATGTTACGCGGCTCTATAATGTTCCATGTGGGGCTCTATAATGTTCCATGTGGGTGTTACGCGGCTCTATAATGTTCCATGTGGGTGTTACGCGGCTCTATAATGTTCCATGTGGGTGTTACGCGGCTCTATAATGTTCCATTCGATGTTACGCGGCTCTATAATGTTCCATGTGGGTGTTACGCGGCTCTATAATGTTCCATTCGATGTTACGCGGCTCTATAATGTTCCATGTGGGTGTTACGCGGCTCTATAATGTTCCATTCGATGTTACGCGGCTCTATAATGTTCCATTCGATGTTACGCGGCTCTATAATGTTCCATGTGGGCTCTATAATGTTCCATGTGGGTGTTACGCGGCTCTATAATGTTCCATGTGGGTGTTACGCGGCTCTATAATGTTCCATGTGGGTGTTACGCGGCTCTATAATGTTCCATTCGATGTTACGCGGCTCTATAATGTTCCGATTCGATGTTACGCGGCTCTATAATGTTCCATGTGCGGCTCTATAATGTTCCATGCGGGGCTCTATAATGTTCCATGTGGGGCTCTATAATGTTCCATGTGGGTGGCTCTATAATGTTCCATGTGGGGCTCTATAATGTTCCATGTGGGTGGCTCTATAATGTTCCATGTGGGGCTCTATAATGTGCCATGTGGGGCTCTATAATGTGCCATGTGGGGCTCTATAATGTTCCATGTGGGGCTCTATAATGTTCCATGTGGGGCTCTATAATGTTCCATGTGGGTGGCTCTATAATGTTCCATGTGGGGCTCTATAATGTTCCATGTGGGGCTCTATAATGTTCCATGTGGGGCTCTATAATGTTCCATGTGGGGCTTTATAATGTTCCATGTGGGTGGCTCTATAATGTTCCATGTGCGGCTCTATAATGTTCCATGTGGGGCTCTATAATGTTCCATGTGGGTGGCTCTATAATGTTCCATGTGCGGCTCTATAATGTTCCATGTGGGTGGCTCTATAATGTTCCATGTGCGGCTCTATAATGTTCCATGTGGGGCTCTATAATGTTCCATGTGGGTGGCTCTATAATGTTCCATGTGCGGCTCTATAATGTTCCATGTGGGGCTCTATAATGTTCCATGTGGGTGGCTCTATAATGTTCCATGTGCGGCTCTATAATGTTCCATGTGGGGCTCTATAATGTTCCATGTGGGGCTCTATAATGTTCCATGGGTGGCTCTATAATGTTCCATAGGTGGCTCTATAATGTTCCATGTGGGTGGCTCTATAATGTTCCATGTGCGGCTCTATAATGTTCCATGTGCGGCTCTATAATGTTCCATGTGGGGCTCTATAATGTTCCATGGGTGGCTCTATAATGTTCCATGGGTGGCTCTATAATGTTCCATGTGGGTGGCTCTATAATGTTCCATGTGCGGCTCTATAATGTTCCATGTGCGGCTCTATAATGTTCCATGGGTGGCTCTATAATGTTCCATGGGTGGCTCTATAATGTTCCATGGGTGGCTCTATAATGTTCCATGGGTGGCTCTATAATGTTCCATGTGCGGCTCTATAATGTTCCATGTGGGGCTCTATAATGTTCCATGTGGGGCTCTATAATGTTCCATGGGTGGCTCTATAATGTTCCATGGGTGGCTCTATAATGTTCCATGTGGGTGGCTCTATAATGTTCCATGTGCGGCTCTATAATGTTCCATGTGGGGCTCTATAATGTTCCATGTGGGTGGCTCTATAATGTTCCATGTGCGGCTCTATAATGTTCCATGTGGGTGGCTCTATAATGTTCCATGTGCGGCTCTATAATGTTCCATGTGCGGCTCTGTTCCATGTGCGGCTCTATAATGTTCCATGTGCGGCTCTATAATGTTCCGTTACGCGGCTCTATAATGTTCCGTTACGCGGCTCTATAATGTTCCATGTGGGTGTTTTCGTTTCAGAAACGGCATTAATATCGTTCCTCCAAGCAATTGTGCAAAATTGACTTAAATTATAATGCACTAAACCTAATGCACTCACTGCATGCCTTTAGTTCAGGATATTATCTAACGATCATTTGATTATTTGGTCCAACACCTGTCTGTTAATTAATTCATACTGGTGCAAAAGTAGCCCGCATGTACCCGTGGATAGGTGCATGACGAATCAGACCGTTTCACACTGCTATCTCCCATAATGGAGTCATCAGCGTCGAGACAAAAAATGCGAAGTTTGGAAGCATTCAATTATATTTCAAATGCGGGAACACCTAAGTGAATTAGATCGGAAGTCTCGCAGCTTCGATCATCGGAGACTTTTTGAAGGATGTTTAATTTTAAACAAGGACTGAAATGTTCCTGAAGTCCATGGCTAGTTTGACAATTCGATTTCGTTTATCGTAATGCCCCACGAAATCGCACCGTTTTGTCAGTCTGGCTGTCTCCGGCCTAAGTCCATGGCCACTTGAGGCTTTTGGCGATTAGCTCTACTGCCACTGGTGTTTATATTTGGAGAGCCCACTGTATGGGACTCGTTTCCGGTCCATGAAGCTGAGGAGCTTATCGTTTCCGAGGATCGGATTGCATGTCTGCTCGTTTGCCAGCCTCACAGGCTACCGTGCAGTGAACCCTGCACAGACGGGCAAGGCAGGCGTTCTGTTGCCGGCCTGACAGGATACCGTGCTGTGAACCCTGCACAGATGGGCAAGGCAGGCGTTCTGTGGCTGGCCTCACAGGATACTGTGAACCCTGCACAGACGGGCAAGGCAGACGTTCTGTGGCCGGCCTCACAGGATACTGTGAACCCTGCACAGACGGGCAAGGCAGACGTTCTGTGGCCGGCCTCACAGACTACCGTGCAGTGAACTCTGCACAGACGGGCAAGGCAGACGTTCTGTGGCCGGCCTCACAGACTACCGTGCAGTGAACTCTGCACAGACGGGCAAGGCAGACGTTCTGTGGCCGGCCTCACAGACTACCGTGCAGTGAACTCTGCACAGACGGGCAAGGCAGACGTTCTGTGGCCGGCCTCACAGGATACCGTGAACCCTGCACAGACGGGCAAGGCAGACGTTCTGTGGCCGGCCTCACAGGATACTGTGAACCCTGCACAGATGGGCAAGGCAGACGTTCTGTGGCTTATGGGTCGAGCACAGAAAGTAAAAAGTGACTCGCTGCGTTTGCTGCACTTGTCCGCAACAATAGAAGTTGTGTGGCGGGTGGCCCCACTTGGAAGTTGTATCATAAATATCCCAAAGATGGCATTCTCGTTTTAATCAAATCCGCGAAGGCCGTAGCGTCGATACTTGCCACATAATTTTTGCTGTGTGTGCTGTTTTCCTTTGCTGAGCTCAACTGCTTTCAAAATCGCCGATATCATTTCTCTTGCGTTCGTGGATGCCGCGCTGTAATCAAAGCGACAGAGATTCCGCCACCAATAAAGATAGTTCCTGAATTGCGACGGTGCAGTTTACGGTCTATCCCTGCAATAAGTCCGCGAACGCACCACCTGGCGAATCACTGTAAACTCGCTGGATAACAACGCGTATCGACCACTGAAAGGCATTATTCACAGTATTCACAGTAGATTTCCCGCTGTGGAAACTCTGCGCTCATCGGCGATACACCATTCTGGAGTGTTACCTCTTCGTCGTCTGGGGCGCGGCTAACGGCTTTATCCTGCCGGCGCCTTCGCTCTCGGATGCACGGATAGCCGTGGTGGACGAGTTCTGGCGTGTTTTGGTGGTTACTTTCTGCCGTCTGCGCAGTTGCAGACAATCGTGTATCTCCACAAGGGCGGGCCTCCCAACATGTGTGGGCTGTTGGCTGTTGACTGTTGGCTGACCGCAGGCCTGTCGGTGGCGGGGAAATAGGAAGAAAATGTGTTGTACGACAACGGAAACTTGTAAATTCTGCTACGGAAACAAAAACAGCTTCAATCGAAGAACTTGAGAAGAACAAACATAGCAAAGCTTGAGGAAATAGATTGAATTCAACAGAGCCATTTTAATCGAAATCTTTCGAGAACCGCAGGTTGGCGGGCCCTTCTTTGTTCGTTCGTTCTCTGTTCTTTCTTTTTCTTCTTCGCATCGTTTTTTTTAAAGAAAATGTGCTAAATTCAAAAGCTTTCATTACCGTGTCGCCACTTTTCATCTGGGCCCTGGGTCGCTGTTTCCGCCGGCCTGGACAGCGGCACGTGACAGTGCTGCCGTGCGTCCCCTCCCAGCGTGAGGCCCAGCCGGGCGCGGCCGGCCTGGACAGCGGCACGTGGCAGTGCTGCCGTGCGTCCCCTCCCAGGGTAAAGCCCAGCCGGGCCGTATTGGACAGCGGCACGTGGCAGTGCTGCCGTGCGTCCCCTCCCAGCGTGAAGCCCAGCCGGGCGCGGCCGGCCTGCCGCACCAAATGGAGACAAAGTGCTGCTTTATGCCGCGCGCGAGGGAGACATAAACCAGAGGGGGCGACGCAGTCGGCGGTAACGTCGAGACGGCTCTGCGCGATAAACCAGAGGGGCGACGCAGGCGACGGTAACGTCGAGACGGCTCTGCGCGATAAACCAGAGGGGGCGACGCAGTCGGCGGTAACGTCGAGACGGCTCTGCGCGATAAACCAGAGGGGGCGACGCAGGCGGCGGTAACGTCGAGACGGCTCTGCGCGATAAACCAGAGGGGGCGACGCAGGCGGCGGTAACGTCGAGACGGCTCTGCGCGATAAACCAGAGGGGGCGACGCAGTCGGCGGTAACGTCGAGACGGCTCTGCGCGATAAACCAGAGGGGGCGACGCAGTCGGCGGTAACGTCGAGACGGCTCTGCGCGATAAACCAGAGGGGCGACGCAGGCGGCGGTAACGTCGAGACGGCTCTGCGCGATAAACCAGAGGGGGCGACGCAGTCGGCGGTAACGTCGAGACGGCTCTGCGCGATAAACCAGAGGGGGCGACGCAGTCGGCGGTAACGTCGAGACGGCTCTGCGCGATAAACCAGAGGGGGCGACGCAGACGGCGGTAACGTCGAGACGGCTCTGCGCGATAAACCAGAGGGGGCGACGCAGGCGGCGGTAACGTCGAGACGGCTCTGCGCGATAAACCAGAGGGGGCGACGCAGTCGGCGGTAACGTCGAGACGGCTCTGCGCGATAAACCAGAGGGGCGACGCAGTCGGCGGTAACGTCGAGACGGCTCTGCGCGATAAACCAGAGGGGGCGACGCAGTCGGCGGTAACGTCGAGACGGCTCTGCGCGATAAACCAGAGGGGGCGACGCAGTCGGCGGTAACGTCGAGACGGCTCTGCGCGATAAACCAGAGGGGGCGACGCAGTCGGCGGTAACGTCGAGACGGCTCTGCGCGATAAACCAGAGGGGCGACGCAGGCGACGGTAACGTCGAGACGGCTCTGCGCGATAAACCAGAGGGGGCGACGCAGGCGGCGGTAACGTCGAGACGGCTCTGCGCGATAGGTGGTGCGGTGACTGACTGGCTGGGTGACGTACTGTGATCTACGGCCGACTCCGGGGCGGATGCTGTAGGGTGACGGGTACTGTATTATAGTGGTGGAGAGGTCAGGTCAGGTGGAGAGCTGACCGGCGTGGTAGTTCAGCCACATGCTCTATGGGGCCGGTTGGCTATCCGAGGACAGAGAGGCTGTGTCTGTGTGTGGATACATCTAATCTTTCGAGTTTTCCAGGGAAGATAAGAATATCTTTGCCGAGTGAGTGATCAGCAAAAACCGAGTGCCGAAGGCACGAGTTTTTTTTTGCTGTGGCACTCACGAAGTGACACTCATATTTGCATCTGCCCGAGAAACTCTAAGGATTTCATATCTTCATATTTGACAACATGAAAATAAACTGAAATCTCGAGCTGCTTAAAGATGAACGTCAAATATGAAGATATTCAGTGTGGATGGTCTGTCCGGCCCGCCGACAGAGTGGCGGCGTTGACCTATGTTTCTGTATGACTGGCTCGTCAGAAGGCTGATAATGGACTGGTTATTGGGCTGTTTATCTGTGTTTCTGTATGACTGGCTCGTCAGAAGGCCGATAATGGAGTGGTTATTGGGCTGTGTATCTGTGTTTCTGTATGGCTGGCTGCGAGCGGTGTAAAGGCTGATAACCGGGTGGCGAGTGAGCGACTCGAGTGAGCGATGGAGTGTTCCATCATCAATGACAGCACAGCTGTGCACGCTCACAGGGCAGCTGTTGAGCAGACTACTGCAGGTGTGTTACGCGCATAGCGGTGCTGCTCCTGGGCTGGTGCTCTGCGGTGTAGACTGTGGCGTGCGTGCACGCATACTGTCAGCAAGTTGTATCTTACGAACAAACGGCTGCAGTAACGTTGTAACGTACGTACATACCGCCACAGTAACGTTGTAACGTACGTACAGACCGCCACAGTAACGTTTTAACGTACATACCGTCCCAGTAAAGTTTTAACGTACAGACCGTCACAGTAACGTTTTAACGTACAGACAGTCACAGCAACGTTTTAACGTACGGACAGTCCCAGTAACGTTTTAACGTACATACCGTCATAGTAAAGTTTTAACGTACAGACCGTCACAGTAACGTTTTAACGTATAGACAGTCACAGTAACGTTTTAACGTACATACCGTCATAGTAACATTTAACGTACAGACCGTCACAGTAACGTTTTAACGTACGGACCGTCACAGTAACATTTTAACGTACGGACCGTCACAGTAACGTTTTAACGTACGGACCGTCACAGTAACGTTTTAACGTACATACCGTCACAGTAACGTTTAACGTACAGACCGTCACAGTAACGTTTTAAAGTACGGACCGTCACAGTAACGTTTTAACGTACGGACCGTCACAGTAACGTTTTAACGTACGGACCGTCACAGTAACGTTTTAACGTACATACCGTCACAGTAACGTTTAACTACAGACCGCCACAGTAACGTTTTAACGTACGGACCGTCACAGTAACGTTTTAACGTACAGACAGTCACAGTAACGTTTTAACGTACAGGCAGTCACAGTAACGTTTTAACGTACAGGCAGTCACAGTAACGTTTTAACATACTGACCGCGACAGTAACGTTTTAACGTACATACCGTCACAGTAACGTTTAACGTACGGACCGTCACAGTAGCGTTTTAACGTACGGACCGTCACAGTAACTTTCTAACGTACAGACCGTCACAGTAACGTTTTAACGTATAGACCGCCACAGTAATGTGTTAACGTACTGACATACTGTCTCGGTGACGTTGTAGCGTACCTCCAAGCTGTCCCAGTTACGGTGTAGCGATACGTACTGGCTGTCGGAGCATGGGCGTAACTTTGGAAATTATAATGGAGCTGTATTCCAGAGTGTGACTCGTGAATACTCAGACTGACCCTCTCGGCGTCAGCTCAGGGTTATTGGACTGACTGACATTCTCAGCGTCAGCTCAACGTCAGTGAACTGACTGACGTTCTCAGCGTCAGCTCAGCGTCAGTGGACTGACTGACGTTCTGAGCGTCAGTGGACTGACTGACGTTATCAGCGTCAGTGAACTGACTGACGTTCTCAGCGTCAGCTCAGGGTCAGTGAACTGACTGACGTTCTCAGCGTCAGTGAACTGACTGACGTTCTCAGCGTCAGCTCAGCGTCAGTGAACTGACTGACGTTCTCAGCGTCAGTGAACTGACTGACGTTATCGGCGCCAGTGGGCTGACTGACGTTCTCAGCGTCAGCTCAGCTTCAGTGAACTGACTGACGTCCTCAGCGTCAGCTCAGGGTCAGTGGACTGACTGACGTTATCAGCGTCAGTGAACTGACTGACGTTCTCAGCGTCAGCTCAGCGTCAGTGAACTGACTGACGTTCTCAGCGTCAGTGAACTGACTGACGTTCTCAGCGTCAGCTCAGCGTCAGTGGGCTGACTGACATTCTCAGCGTCAGCTCAGGGTCAGTGAACTGACTTACCCCCTCGGCGTCAGCTCAACGTCAGTGGACTGACTGACGTTCTCAGCGTCAGTGGACTGACTGACGTTATCAGCGTCAGTGAACTGACTTACCCCCTCGGCGTCAGCTCAGGGTCAGTGGACTGACTGACGTTATCAACGTCAGTGAACTGACTGACGTTCTCAGCGTCAGCTCAGGGTCAGTGAACTGACTGACGTTCTGAGCGTCAGTGGACTGACTGACGTTATCAGCGTCAGTGAACTGACTGACGTTCTCAGCGTCAGCTCAGGGTCAGTGAACTGACTGACGTTATCAGCGTCAGTGAACTGACTGACGTTCTCAGCGTCAGCTCAGCGTCAGTGGGCTGACTGACATTCTCAGCGTCAGCTCAGCGTCAGTAACCTGACTGACGTGTTATCAGCGTCCTCCCCCCCCCCCCCCCTAAAGTGCTCAGTGAATCACTGTGGGTTACCACGCGACGACAGCGGTGGAACGCAATCGGAGGCATCGACGGCGGAGTTCACTCGGGACAAATTGAATGTTTCCAGACATGCAATGCTCTTTGCGCTGGGCGTGCCGCGATATGATCCAGTACGTATGTATGTTTTCAGTATGTTTTCCAACCGAGGCTTATGGTTGGGATGCAGATTTTGTGTATGTTAGGTTATATCGGTCCGGTATTTTACCGTATAAATTTGGCTGATATTCGCCTCCTGTCAGTGGGACTCATGTCATCGGTAGTCTTGAAAACGTATCCGCTCTGGGCCTTTTCCTTTCGAAGCATGTCGATGGTCTCGAAATCGTGTAGCAGTTTTTTTGTTGTTGCGTTTTGATTAGTCTTTTATATCGATAATGATGCGGTGTGTAGCACCCGAGTTGCTGCTCTGTACTGCTGGGTTGTCCGGTCCTAGTCAGACACAGTGGTTGTCCGGTCCTTATCAGACACAGTGGTTGTCCGGTCCTTATCAGACACAGTGGTTGTCCGGTCCTTATCAGACACAGTGGTTGTCCGGTCCTTATCAGACACAGTGGTTGTCCGGTCCTTATCAGACACAGTAGTTGTCCGGTCCTTATCGGACACAGTGGTTGTCCGGTCCTTATCAGACACAGTGGTTGTCCGGTCCTTATCAGACACAGTGGTTGTCCGGTCCTTACCAGACACAGTGGTTGTCCGGTCCTTATCAGACACAGTGGTTGTCCGGTCCTTATCAGACACAGTGGTTGTCCGGTCCTTATCAGACACAGTGGTTGTCCGGTCCTTATCAGACACAGTGGTTGTCCGGTCCTTATCAGACACAGTGGTTGTCCGGTCCTTATCAGACACAGTGGTTGTCCGGTCCTTATCAGACACAGTGGTTGTCCGGTCCTTATCAGACACAGTGGTTGTCCGGTCCTAGTCAGGCACAGTGGTCGTATGTAACTGAGTGCTCTGTGATGCCATCTTCGCCTTCCTTTTGGACGTTGTTGAGATTTGTGCTTGCTTACCTTGTAAACCGGATTGTGTGGCTGAATTGACATGCACATTGCAGTCACGTGCTTTACTAACTGCCTGAATAACTATCTCAGTATTCTTACTGTACCGCACGTAGCAGAAATGTTATAAGATATCGCATGTACTAACACGTTGTGTATTTTGAACGTTTCAGGTCCACAACGTTTCAGGTCTACAATGTGCATTCTCCATACCTTCTTCATATTACAAGTTTTTTTTCTGAACTTGACAATGGATGTTTTGCTCACTTCGGACATGTATTATTATTTGTGAAATTAACAGTGAGCATTCGGAGACACACTAGTGACATTTAACTTATTTGTAAAGTATCAACTAGTTACTTAACTATTGTCCGTTACGTCACTGGACCTATAGTTTTGGTCTGCAACCTTCTTGTTTGTGAGCATAGCTATGCTGGACTGCGTCTTAACAATGCCCAGTCACCCGGCCCGGCTAAACCAGTGAGCGGGTTGTGGTGTGACCCTCTCCCCATCTCCGCCCTGGACTGACCCCTCTGTCCTGTCTGTGCAGGTTTTCTGGAGATGCGCCCGACCTGGCCTACTCCAAACTGCCGTGCGACGACCGCGCCGAGACGGCCGCGCTCACCGGCCACTGGTCACGTGACGCCGACGACCTGGACGAGGTCACGGACGCGTCGGCCGCCGCCGACCAGGACTGGCTCGAGCGCGCCATGCGTCAGGAGGGACTGCTGTAGCGCGCCGTGCAGCTGCTGCCATCTAGTGAGAGGACGGGCGACTTCGCCTTACTCCCGGCGCCGCCAGATGCTGCGTGGTTTGTGCCGTGCTGTGATTGTCGCGACATCTGGTGGAGACATGATTAGTTTAAGTTCGGCGGCGCCGCCACCGCTCACGAACGAGTAATTCCATCACCATGGCAACGGCCGTCAACAGAGAACGCCAGGCGATTAGCCGATGTAATTTGTCGTCGACAAGGAAACCTCACCGCTCCAACAGATTCGGTGGCATGCTGTTTCTCACCAGCTATGAGTGCATCAACCTGCCGCGGGCGCCACGGAGTACCTTTGAGCTGTGTGCTGCGCACGGTAATGCGGACAGTAGCTGATAACCTCACAAATAACGGCTGCGGTCGCTAGAGTTCGCCATTTCGCCCGCTGGT
This sequence comes from Chirona hameri, assembly GCA_036785665.1. NCBI lineage: Eukaryota > Metazoa > Arthropoda > Thecostraca > Balanomorpha > Balanidae > Chirona > Chirona hameri. The sequence continues at coordinate 10,565 of JAXIVJ010002814.1, read as the reverse complement.
GGCTGGTGAGGGGACATCGCCTGCTGCAGTCCTGTCGCATACTCCCAGGCAGCTTACAAATACTGACTTGTCTAACCTAGCTTCATCGCGACGCTGTTACGGCGAATATGGCGCGTTCAAAGTTGACGCAGGTGTGAGGGTCTTTTATGTTATATTCTCGCTTGTGGTGTTTGGTCATGCCGGCTGATTATGTTATGGTTGGCATCTAAGCGACGGCCCTCGGAGTGAGATAAATGATTTTCTAGTCGTCGCATACACGTGCCGAAATCGTCGTGTTGCTTCTGGATGTGTGAGAGATGTAGCCTTTCAGAGTGACCGTGTGGATTTTACGCCTTGCTTTGTTAATTGCGTTACGATGTGATCATATATGTTGCGCGACACCAAATTTTCACGAACGGGTCTGGGTCTGCTTATGCGTTTCTGCGAAACGAACATTGCGTTGTTTGGGCGATGTGTCGCGTCACGTGACGTATGCGTTGACTGCATGTGCTGGGTCACGTGATGTGTGCCGTGCTTGATCATATTGGGTCAGGTAGGAGAGTGAGTGTGTTGAGCCTGATTGTGTAGCCGGAAGCCTCTTCTCTGCATTTCGTCTGAAATACACTCATGAAGTCGACAACACAATTTGCCAGCTGGCGGCTGGCGCCAAGCGGCTTTGTCAAGCCGAAAGGGTCAATGAATAGTAACTTGTTTTAGGGAGTCGCCTAAAGGTTTGTATGGAACACCGATTAACGGCAAGGGCTAACAATGATATGAACAACCTTTTTTAATCGGGACATTGGTAATCAGCACATGGTTGGTGGTTGTGTGATCTCCGGCATTGGTTTTCTACTGCTAAATTGTGTTTAGCTTCTAAATTATTAAATTATTCTGCATGAGATGATTCATGCAGAATAATAAGGGCGAGGCAAAGAGGGAGACAGAGCTCCCCCTGCACGGAGCTCTGTCTCCCTCTTTGCCTCGCCCCTGCCTCTACTTGGGACTGCCAGGGGATCCCTCAAGGGATTCCCCCTGTTCCGAGGCTGTGAGGGTCCCCCAGGGAGTCTCCTTATTCCTAGGGTGGGAGGTTTCCTCAAGGAGTCCCTCCGCCTTCTCCGAGACGGGGAGGCCTCCAGGGAGTGCCTGCGGCAGCGGTGCAGCTGGAGCTGTGCCCAGCTGGAGCTGAGCTGGGCTAGCTGGAGCTGAGCTTGACAGGGCTCGTCAGAAGGCCTGCCACAGCAGAGGCACGCTCCGACATGCCACCGCCGGCGTCTGGTGGGGACAAAATACACACGATTACGGCACAGTTGTATCGTGGTTATGGTCGTGACCGTAGCTGCAGCTGTGCCGTCCTCCGACGACCACAACACACCTCTTCAGCCCTGACGGCTGATTTATTTTAAACTCAAGCTGCTCGTAACTTGTCGACACATCTCCGCGATCAGTGCCTGTTTTTGTATCACTTCAGCGGTTTATTTTCGGCAGGGAGAGTGATTCACTAACGGGAGATGATTGATGATTGGAATTAACGGAGAGGCACCGGGATTAATTACGTCACGTGTTTTCGAAAACACGATAAATAAGCAATCTTTCATCGGCGTCGGCAGAAGTCCGCGATTCAGTTAGGCCGTCTCGTATCCTTCGCCTCATTGGCCTCTTCAGAGTCCAACCCGTCACCGTTTCTGCTACTGCCCATCCCAAATTAAGTACATCCGTCCCAAATAAAAAACATCAGCACCACTTTCGGGGAAGGTGTCAATATTTTGTCATGCCCGTTACTGCACGGCGAGTGCCAATGGAAACCTGGCGACACGGGCCCGGCGGCAGTTTTTTTTTGTGTGGGGGGGAGGGGTTCTCGCCCACCCCGTAGTCCAGCCTATAGCTATATGCCGCAGCGGGTGGGGAGGGGAACCACCCCATCCGGGGCGGGGAACCGAATGACTTGCGCCAGTAGCCAGACTCGAACCCGGAACCCTTGGAGTCCGAGTCCAACGCTCTACCAACTGAGCCCCCCCCCCCCCCCCCCCCTCCCGGTCGACAGTCGATAGCCAAGCCGCGCTGCGGCTGCTGCTGCTGCGCCGGCGGCGCGGTTGGCCAGAGATCATAGGCCCCGGGGGAGACGTGTGTGCCGTTTCCGGTGTCTGGCTGACCGCCGCTGGTGCTCTGGCTGACCTCCAGTGACCTCTGCTCCAGAGCTCTGACTGACCAGTCCAGGACGGAAGACTCGAAACGTGGGAACGTTTTTGATAAGTAAATACAGTGGGGTGGTTTTACGCAGTGTTCGTCACGGGCCCACCAACCCAAAGCCTGGTCCGGCCAGGCCCATGAACACCAAGCCCGGTCAAATTCATAATATTGAGGCCCAGGCCCGGTCCGGCCCGTTTAGATTAAGCATATAATTATTTTCACAACATTTGCAATCATTATCCTAGCATATTTACTTGTATACTATAAATGTGAAACAATGAACCAACTATGCTAACAACAAAAAAAGCCACAGTCACAGCAAGTGGGGTTCTCGCCCACCCCGCTGTAAGTGTAAGCTGTGTAAGTGAACCAAAGCTGTGTAAGTGAACTGCTGGTTAACATATTTTTTAGCTCTGACCTGAGCTTGTGCGACGCGCGCATTACTTCAAAATTGTCAGGCCCAGGCCCATCCAGGGCCCTGTGATTTCCTTAAAGTTGAGGCCCAACCCAGCCCAGACCCAGCCCATGACCCATAGGGCCAGCCCAGCCCATGGCGAACTCTGGTTTTACGTCATGAATGTAATTAGGCTCAATTTTGCTGCCGTCAGTTATTGTCCTTGTTATTCACTTCTGCGTGTTTTTCCCTGACTGACCCCCACCTACGCGAACATGGCGCTGCCTTCACAGACAGGCAGACAACAGCGGTCACTCAGCCGCCGAGAGGAAGCTGGCAAACAGTCGCGCCCCAGCAAACATGCCGTACCGCCGCTGAATATTGACTGAACAAACGCACCTGCGCCCTCCCGGGGCGGGGGTGGGAACCGAGTGTCTGGTCCGCGGGGCTCCCGGTGCTCCGGACGGCCGGCAGAGACCGCCCTGTGTGCGTGCGTGAGTTTGTATGTGTATGTGTGTGTTTGTCTGTGTGTTTGTTTGTGTGCTCCTGTGCGCGGCAATTAGGGTTTATGGTTACTAGGTAAATAATTTCCCCTGGCAAATAAGCGCTAAGGTAACTGGCAACAGCTGTTTTTTCTCGACTTTATTGGTTCTCAGAGGTAAACGTCATCAGTTCTGTGTGACGTGAAATTTGCTTGATAGATACGTGTGTACTTGCTGCGCATTGACATGCAGAATTACGGTTCATTGTGACAACCAGGGTCATTTTCCATTTTATTTAACCGTTCATTTCATCGTTTGTATTGACAGACAGGATATTCAATATGATAACCAAGCTCATGACTGTCTCCCATGCTATCATCGGTTTAGCACAAGGTCGTAACTCTCTGCTGTAGCGAAATCGCTCTGTAGGTCAGTTTAAGCTCTGAAGTTTGCCGCCGTTAGCCGGATGTAACTGTGGTGCGGCCCCTGCCCCAGACCTCTCCCTCTCCCCGGACCTCTCCCTCCCCCGGACCTCTCCCTCCCCCGACCTCTCCCTCCCCCGGACCTCTCCCTCCCCCGGACCTCTCCTCCCCCAGACCTCTCCTCCCCCGGACCTCTCCCTCCCCGGACCTCTCCCTCCCCCGGACCTCTCCCTCCCCCGGACCTCTTTGGTGGTGCGAATACACTGCCCCTCCCCCTGACCTCAGTCGTGCTGTAGTCTGAAGACCCTGTCTGGTGAGGTGTAATTTGTAAACCGGGCCTAAACTTGCTGTACGGTGACGTATGCTTTTGCAATCCTGCTGTGCCGATAATCCATGGAATGTATTGATTCATTAGAACCTTCCAAGAACTGTCTGAGGGCATCTAGTCAATAAATGCCTCTGCGGGCTGTTTGCACGGTATACATTCCAAAGTTGCCGTGTTGGTGTGTTAAGTTTCCGTGATGTTTTCATCTCCGTCTGTTGCCGCCGCGCCGGGCCTATCTGGGCCTCCTGCAGAGCCAGCCGTTACGAGCGGTCGGGGGCGGACATCAAAGCGCCTGATGACCGTCGGGCTGCTCTGCAGACTGATGGTCGATATTAGCCGGCTCTGGCTCGGCGGAGGTCATGCTCCCCACCCCCTCACACCCCCGCTGCCGTCCCACCCACCCACTCCCATCGGTATGCAGGTCCACTCCCACCCACCATCCCCTCCTCACCCACGCCCGCTGTTCAGAATATCAGAATATCCTCCCACCACCCACCCATCACCACCCCCTTCTACACCCACACCGCCCCTTTCCACACCCCACACCACCCCCCCCTCCACACCCCGCACCACCCTCTTCCACACCCCACACCACCCTCTTCCACACCCCACACCACCCTCTTCCACACCCCACACCATTCCCTTCAACACCCCAACACCACCCCTTGCACACCCCACACCACCCTTACATACCCCCTTCCACACCCCACACCACCTCTTTACACATAGGTGGCGGAACGGGGGGGGGGGCACCGTGCCCCCACCCCCAGAATTTGCAGGGGACCCATATAAAAGTGTCCCCTTAAATTTGGTGTGGCTAAGATAATTATGATAGATATTGACGTAAAGCTTACAGTACTTTATGCTACATCAATTCTACGTCTTCTAAAAAAATCCAATGAAATTGATGTAGTACTGTGGGAGATAATTACGATTTAATGACGTCATGTCATGTATTTTTTTTTGTGTGTGGAAAAACGTTACATGTTTGAAAAACCGTAGAAAATCGAAGTTTGATGAAAATTGCAAATACAAAAGTCAGAAGAAAGGAAATTACGTTTTCGTTCAAATGGCTATCTCGGATTTGTTTTGAATTTAAAAAAAAAATGTTTTTTTTATCCCAAAACAAAATTGATAAAAACATTCAGGAAAATTTCCACAAAATCTAAATATTGATGATATTAAAAAACGAAATATACATTAGAGAAACAAATATGGAACACATTCAAACCAAATTTCAAAGCAATGTCTTTATTTTTGACTGACTTATCCCGCGCCGTGCCGGGTAGGGGGATTTCGACCCCCCCACCCCCACCCCCACCCCTACAGGTTTCTAAAGGATAGCGGAAAACGGCGGCGCTGCGCGCCACCGTTTTTTGCACATGTGTTCGGGCATCAATTACCCACATTGTGTGAAATTATTGACCTCGAGTCATCTCAGATCAGGTCACTAGGCCAGGTCACGTGACCCCACCTCCCCCAAAAAAATATGGTCGTACCACAGCCAAAGTTTTTGACCGATCAGTTTAAAACTTACAGAATTTCATAAGGTCATAGGTACCTACAATTCGTTTATCTCGGATTTCTTTTTTATATCGGTGACCTAAGGTCGGGTCAATTTCGTGACCTCCCCATTATAAGTCAATGGGGAAATATTATCATGCTTCCTATTCCGAGGATATGCACAGTGTGGATCCACGGGGGTCACGGGGGTCATGACACCCCCTTGGGCCGTAAAGGGGCACCATTGCGCCGGGGGAACCAGGGACACCATCCCGCCGGAGCACCAGCGGCACCACCAAAAATAAAGCACAACAAAATCTGCCCCCCCCCCCCCGAAAATAAAATAAATAATATTAATAATAATAATCCAAAACAAATCCGCGCCGCTACGCGGCGCAAATCATTCAGTGTTCATCCAGTACACACGGGTCTAATATAGACTGTACACACTGTCGGTCGCAGGGGGGGGGGGGGGGGGGCATGGGGCCCACGGCCCCCACCTTTGGCCTTAAATGGGGGGGGGGGGCAACATGTCTTTTGAACCCACCTTTTGCTCCAGACATATTTCCCTCGTTTTGGCTCTGCATCCTGGTTCCAATAGCAAAAAATAGTTCTCCAGCCCGCTCAAAACCTCAATTTTGGCGCGCTTCCGGCGCAATAATAGTTGTATGGGTATCCATTTTTCGTAAATAATATTGGTAGTTAAGTTTAAGGGCAGCTTTTGTGACAAATTTTCTTCAAAAATCCTTCGCAAAATCCTGCCTATTTTTTAGTTCAAGAACATTTTTGAAGTCCGCACGAGACACAAAGCAATATGATGCACTGCTATCGCATGCATAAGATTTACTGCTTGTAAAAACGGCTACCACCTTCATGAGATGTGCTATTCTACCCCCTGGTCACGAACCTCGACTACCCTCTATGTCAATTCTTCATCACCAGTCTGGGGCCGCCCTTGACTGTTAAAGTATATATTTTAGTACCATTCACGGCACTTTAAATGACGAAAGGGTACGACTGATATTGCAAATATTACAAGACCAACGTTTTTTCAATTAAAAAAAACTGAAATGGGGCACCCTCAAAATATAGTGGACCAAATCAGTCGAGTTTTCCGATTTGGGTATAGGTATAAACCGACGCCCATGGTCTTGCAGACACCACTGAAATTGATGACCCCCTTGAAGATTTTATGGATCTGCCCCTGGATATGCATGATATTAGTTCAATTTCATCTGGATTATGTTATCATAGGCCATTATTGATGATCCAGGTGCAATTTGTGTTCAGTGACCCCTACAGGGTCAGCTGAGGTCATCCGAGGCCACCAACACTTCTTTTCTCAATAACTCGACCGAATGCAGATAGAGAAGTGAAACCGGCACCAATGTGTTTGTCTCTTCGAGACACGTCTCCCAATATGCAACATGACCTACTTGGGTCGCCACTTGACCTTGACCTGAGGTCAAATTTCTCGGTTAACCTAACCTGGTCAACATGAATAAGATTCGAAGTGCCTTGACGAGATAAACACGATGACCTACAAATTATTGCTTTATTTTGATTCGGTAAAAAGTTATTTGCGAAAAACAGGTTTGCAAAAAATATAATTTTTTACTATTGATGACCCTGGAGCCTAAACTATTGACCTAAGCTAAAATTTTAGGACTCTTTGGCCATTGCATTTTTCAGGAGCTTTCCATTTTTCCTCATTTGTTTCTAGCTAGCATAGTTCCCGAGATATTTTGAGGCTTCTGGAGCGAAGTCCTAAAACTGGAAAATCGGACCTTTGATGACCTCTTGTGACCTCAACCTGAGGTCTGACCTGAGTGACCTGACTCCTGAGTCAAAAAATGACTGGAATAGTTTCACATTTACTTTTGAAGAGCTTTCGAACGTTTTTGCTCGGTTTTTGTCTACTGCCATATGAGCAGAGTTCAAGGGGGAGCGTCGAAACGCTCTCCTTTCCCCGCACACACACTCGGCACGGCGAAGGTGACGCCGAGCACCGACACGGCGCGGGCTATGGCTCCCTAAGTATAAGTAACTCATGGCGTCATTTTTTAAGTTGCGTTTTTTGGCCTTTAGCTACCAGATACAGACAAATAAATGCCACCGTTGTATTTCTGAGACACAACTGGTCTAGAAACATTATTTTTTTGTCTAGATTAATCAATTTCAAATTTTGATCTTATGTGACCTGCCTTGACCTTATATTAGGTTGTGAAAATGTTTGCTACTATATACTTCTACGTGTAAAATAACCCCTAAAACATACGTTGCATGACTTGCGTATATATTTTGCACATAGTGACACTGACCGTTGTCCGTTTGTGACCCTGACCTTGACCTGTGCTTACAATTTCACTTGCTTATGTGGGAGATGCATTATACTTTTGAGAGCACTTTGTGCATACGTCATATTTCGTAGGTCTTATATATATATATATATATATATATATATATATATATATATATATATATATATATATATATATATATATATATATATATATTATATATATATATATATATATATATATATATATATATATATATATATATATATATATATATATATATATTATATAATATATATATATATATATATATATATATATATATATATATATATATATATTATATATATATATATATATATATATTATATATATATATATATATATATATATATATATATATATATATAATATATATATATATATATATATATATATATATATATATATATATATATATATATATATATATA
>JAXIVJ010002813.1:0-102960 GCA_036785665.1 Chirona hameri | reverse complement strand
CAGACAGACACACACAGACAGACACACACAGACAAGACACACACAGGGACAGACACACACAGACAGACACACAAGACAGACACTACAGACAGACACACACAGACAGACACACACAGACAGACACACAACAGACAGACACACACAGACAGACCACACAGACAGACACACACAGACAACACACACAGACAGACACACACAGACCAGACACACACAGACAGACACACACAGACAGACACACACAGACAGACACCACACAGACAGACACACAGCAACAACACAGACAGACACACACAGACAGGACACACACAGACAGAGCACACAGACAGACACACACGACAGACAGCACACAGACAGACACCACAGACCAGACACACACAGACGACACACACAGACAGACACACACAGACAGACACACACAGACAGACACACACAGACAGACACACACAGACAGACACACACAGACAGACACACACAGACGAGACACACACAGACAGACACACCACAGACAGACACACAACTGAACTCAGTCAGACACACACAGACAGACACCACAGACAGAACACACACAGACAGGACACACACAACAGAGCACACAGCAGACAGACACACACAGACAGACACACAACAGACAGACACACACAGACAGACACACACAGACAGACACACACAGACAGACACACACAGACAGACACACACAGACAGACACACACAGGACAGACACACACAGACAGACACACACAAGACAGACACACACAGACAGACACACACAGACAGACACGACAGACACACACAGACAGACACACACAGACAGACACACACAGACAGACACACACAGACAGACACACACAGACAGACACACACAGACAGACACACACAGACAGACACACACAGGACAGACACACACAGACAGACACACACAGACAGACACACACAGACAGACACACACAGACAGACACACACAGACAGACACACACAGACAGACACACACAGACAGACACACACAGACAGACACACACAGACAGACACACACAGACAGACACACACAGACAGACACACACAGACAGACACACACAGACAGACACACACAGACAGACACACACAGACAGACACACACAGACAGACACACACAGACAGACACACACAGACAGACACACACAGACAGACACACACAGACAGACACACACAAGGACAGACACACACACAGACAGACACACACAGACAGACACACACAGACAGACACACACAGACAGACACACACAGACAGACACAACACAGACAGACACACACAGACAGACACACAGACAGACACACAGACAGACACACACAGACAGGACACACACAGACAGACACACACAGACAGACACACACAGACAGACACACACAGACAGACACAGACACAGACAGACACACACAGACAGTCACACAGACACACACAAGACACACACAGACACACACAGACACACACAGACACACACAGGACACACACAGACACACACAGACACACACAGACACACACAGACACACCGACAGACACACACAGACCACAGACAAGACACACACAGACACACACAGACACACACAGACACACACAGACACACACAGACACACACAGACACACACAGACACACACAGACACACACAGACACACACAGACACACACAGACACACACAGACACACACAGACACACACAGACACACACAGACACACACAGACACACACAGACACACACAGACACACACAGACACACACAGACACACACAGACACACACAGACACACACAGACACACACAGACACACACAGACACACACAGACACACACAGACACACACAGACACACACAGACACACACAGACACACACAGACACACACAGACACACACAGACACACACAGACACACACAGACACACACAGACACACACAGACACACACAGACACACACAGACACAGACACAGACACAGACACAGACACAGACACAGACACAGACACAGACACAGACACAGACACAGACACAGACACAGACACAGACACAGACACAGACACAGACACAGACACAGACACAGACACAGACACAGACACAGACACAGACACAGACACAGACACAGACACAGACACAGACACAGACACAGACACAGACACAGACACAGACACACACACACACACACACACACACACACACACACACACACACACACACACACACACACACACACACACACACACACACACACACACACACACCGGGGTCAGACAGTCAGGGTCGCTACACTCGGGGGAGACGCAGAGGACACGAGGTTAGAGTTGCCACACCGGAGCAGTCTCTACACTAGTATACGCCGTTAGTTGTTGGGTTGAACGTGAATTAAGTGGAATTTATACATTGTATTGCAACCAAGGTAATATTAATTAAATGATTCCAAATCAGTGGCAAAGGGCACATGGAGCGAGCATCGGAAATAGTCAGATAACTCGAAACGACTGGAAATGTTTTAATTTATTCGAACTATCTGTGGCTACCTTCCTTAAAATCATCTTCAAACGTTTGCTTCTGCTTGCTTCTGAACTTGGTGGCTTTAGACGATGACAGGAAGAAGGTGAGCAGCATAACCAGGAACGTCCAGTTGGCCAGCGTCAGCAGAAAGCCGACCAAAAGTCCTGAAAATAACAGTGGTATGTGCATTGGCCCACACTTACGGCAGACGAATAAGATGTACAATCCTACTCCTACATAATAGCGAAACATGTGCGTCAAAATCATATCCAGCAACTGTGCTACATGCAATCGGTAAGTCCAAAAACAACGTACATCACGATAACACTAATAACTTTGTTACAAATCCATCCCTGCGTGTATAGTATAGTATTGTGGCATGTACGTACAGTATTAGCTAATACTGTAACAGATGTTACAGGATTAGCAGCATTTGAGGATCGTCGCCGTGCCGCGGCTTTGCAGCCTGACGGGCGACAGCTCTCTGGCTGTAGCCGATCCTCTCCGTTCAATTGGACTCGACTCGACTCGACTCGACTCGACATGGACTCGAGCTCGCACTGCGTAGCACCGCGCACGACACCATAAGCGTTCATCAGCCACAAAAAAGTTTTTTCTCGCGACGAGACAGCTGGGAAATGTGCAGACAATCCAGTTGAATAGTAATTTAACACGTCTCAATATGTGTCAACGTGTATATGACTGGTATATTACTACCAAATAAACAAACAGAAATCCCTGCCACTACACACACACACACACACCTGCTGCCGCTCCGGTCTTGTCCAGGCTGCGTTTCTTCAGACCGCGGTGTGCTATGCCAATCGGCACCATCAGGGCGGCGATCCACCGGATGGTCGAACATGTTTCTGAAACTGACGGTCGGCACAACAGACGGCCTCACACTATGCACCACTTTCACACACTAAGATGTGCTCACATTTAACAGCTAACTTTCACATCACAGTGTCACTCTCACTGGCATCAGTTACATTAGTCAAATGATGCTTTCATGTAGCCCAGTGGTAGGATATCATCAGGGTCACGCTCTCCATCAGGGTCACGCTCAATCAGACTTTGGTATTGGGGGGGGGGGGGGCAATTGCCCCTCCGCCTGAAGGTCTGTACTTGCCCCCTTTGGTCGAAAAAATGAATGATTTTTTCTTCTTCAGAAAAAATGGCGAAAATATGCCCTTTTAAAAATATGGTGGGCCAAATCCGGTGATTTTGTTGTGGGGGTACTTTATGCCCCCCTGAGCAAAAATTGCCCCCTCCTGGCTCCTGGACTGAATCCTGGGTACGCTACTGGGGGGAGTAGGCAGAAACCAAAAATACTGTTTGATAGCTTGTAAACATATGTTGTCAAAACTATGGTCATTTTTGGGTTCAGGTCAATATTGAGGTCACCAGAGGTCATCAAATGTAAAATTTCCCAATTTTAGAATTTTGCCCAGTAGCCCTGATCAAGCCAATCAGGGCTACTGGGCAAGCCAAATAGCTTGGGAACCATGCTAGCTAGGAATAAACAGGAAAAGCAACTGATTCTTGCAGCTGCTCTTGAAGCAACTACTCTTGAAAATGCGATCACCAAGATGTCTTCAAATTTTAGATCAGGTCAATAGTTTAGGCTCCAGAGGTCACCAAAGGTCAAGGTGGCTGTTCTTGTCCAAAAGTTTGTAATCAAAACCTTTATACCTAATACAGATAGGCAAATTATTTTAATGCCATGTTTGTTTTTCAAAGCGCTTTCATTTTGAGCCATCAGCCATGTCTATGATGATTGGAAAAAGCCAATTAAAAATTTGACCTCAGGTCAAGCTCATTCATTGGTCATATGGTAACCCAGGATGGTCATGTTGAACATTGCTGGAAGTGTCTCAATTAGACAAACACAATGGCATTTCAAGCCAATGGCAGACAAATCCTTTATTTATCTTCATTCTAGCCAACGTTATTGACAAAAATGTGCTGGTGACTTCAGATGACCTCAGTTGACCTTGTAGATGTCAATGAGCACAAATTGTACCTGGGTCATCAAAATGACTTATAATCACATGATCTTGAAATAAACAGTCTGATCAAATGTGTATTATCTTAATAGGAAGCACTTCCATATTTTCCTACTGCCTTATGATGGCCGAAAGGGAAGTTACAAAATTTACCTGATGCTGACCCAGGGTGGGAATTCTACTTTTTTTCGTTGGTGGAGGAGTACATATCTTCGAAAACAAAGAGTACAAAAATAACCTGATGGTAGGCCAAAAATAGATACTGATATACTAATGAATAATGATGAATGATAAACTACAAAACTAAATTCCCCAGATCAAAATGTGCTGACAATTCTTGGTAAGTAGCTATGCATTCATGCAGAAAAGCAATGTATACCTACCTAAGCACACATTTTCTTTTTCAGGACAACAATTCAGAACAATGCCAGAAAACCGTTACATCAACATGGGGCCTGGCGGTCATAACCAGGAAATGTGTCCATGTAAAATGAGTCACTTTTAGTGTTTTTTTCCAGTCTGGCTCTCCAACCGAATAACATTTCAAATCATGAACTGGCCTTCATATCATATAATTAAAATTATTTAAATGCTACTCAAAAAAATACCCACCGTGAGATCAACCCCACAATAATCAGTAATCACAACTCACGTGTGCGCCGCATGTGCGTCACCAACAAAAATGATAAAGGCTGTAGTTTCACTACTCGCTACTATTCTATGAGCGAATGGCAAACGTCACGGGTACAAGGGAGCTAACGGCTGTCCATACTGGTCCAGCTCTCAATCAAGCTCGTCGATTGGTCAAAACCGAATAGGCTTCTGACGTCACAAATGTGAGTCAACATGTTACGGAGATAACAGCATCCCAGTGCGTTTTGCCGTCAGAAAAGTAATTGTTACTCCTTTTTTTTTTGGGGGGGGGGGGAGGGGGGGGGGGGGGGTAGGGGCGTTCCGACAACGAAGGTCACATGGCGCCCAGGTCTCTACTCCTTTACACTCCTTACTCCTTTACAGAGTACTTGTTCTCCTTCTGAGGCTGGAGAATAATTGGTGGGGCAATTGGAGTAGGTCACACTGTGTTGTGGCATAGGGACCTACTCTAATTACAATTGTACTCCCAATAGTTGTACTCTCGTCAGTCTCTCAGGTCGATATCTCCGGAACCGTTCCACGCAGCGCCATGAAATTTGGCACAGCTATTGATACATCTCTTTTGCATCTTCTGACTAAATTTGATGTCAGGGCCATGTCAGGTCAGGTCACCAGGTCACGTTAAGTGACCCTACCTCAAAAACCAATCAGAGCACTACCAAAGAAAGAGTTTTGGAACGATCGATTTGAAACTCATGAGGTATGACAAGTTCATCAGGAACTACAATTCGTCTATCTCTTTTTTTAAATCAAGGACTAATGACAAAATCAGTCAGGGGAGGATCCGTGGGTTGTGGGGGGGGGGAGCAAATCCAGTGGCGTATTTCCAAAAAGTTGTTGAGTGGGGGGGGGGGGGGTACCGGGCCGTCAGCCGTCAAGTTGTTGACCCGGGATGGGGGGGGGGGGGGGGGAGGAGGGGGTTAGCAGACCGTCAGCCATCAGCGATCTATATTATATTCCCCGGCCTCTACGCTGTGGCTGTTGTGTTGCGATGTTACAATACATTAATTGCCGAGACTCTTTACCGAATGCGACGCTTTCAGCGCAAATAACCCGCGTGAAGGGCACACGGTGGAAATTTGTTTTTGCTGACGGTGTTTGCCTTGTGAGTTGGGTTTGTTCAAGGAAACTTTATAACTTTGTTTGGTTTGTTAACAGTTCAAGTTGGGACTTGGGTTTGTCTTTGCCTAAGCTTTTATTTTAATCCAGTGGCAGTGGGTAGATGGAGGTAATTGTGGTGTTGGCTACAATTCAGTCCAACTTTCCAAGCCAGAAGTCTACCTTTTATGAACAGGTTTTCTCTGCAACAAACACTTTTATTAGTTAATAAACAATAGATATTTCTGAGGAGTACAAAAAAATATATTTTTACCAGTCACAATTTGGGAGTACAAAATGTGTTGGTGTATATGGAACCAACAAACGTGAACTTTTCCAACACTACACACAACACACACACACAACACACAACAAGGTCAGCAGCTGACCTTAGGTCAATGATATACAAAATCTGAGAAGCAGAATTATAGGTATGAACTTATGGCCTTATTGAGTCCTGTGAGTTACAAACTGCTCAGTCAATCGCTGTCACTGTGGCATGACCACAAACCTTTCTGGAGGTGGGCTAATTGACCTGGCCTGGTGGGTAACGGTGGGGCTGGCGTCCCCGTCCGGGGCTGGCGTCACCCTCGCGGCCGGGCAATCAAATCAAGGTTCAGGTTACTATCACCGTTGTTGGTCTGGAGTCATCGGGAAGCTTAAAGGAAATAGTTCACCTTCGGAAAATTTTTCAGAACATGATTTAATTATATTTTTAATACAGTTTCTTTTTTTCTTTTTAAAAATGGTCCTACATCGCGCCAATTCAGGACAGAAGGTTGTAAATTATTGATTTTATGGTGTGCGTTATTGGTCTGCGCATGCTCCATGGCAGTGCTGGCACTTTCAGACGGTACAGTACATCATATATGCGCCGTATTCCTTCGCCAAAAAGTAAAATATCTTCGGCTGGAGTCTTTTCAGCCAAGAAAAGTTCCAGATAAGGATTTCTCAACACGGGCTACAAAACTGCTATTTCAGTTCAAAACCCATGTTGAAGGTGAACTATTTCCTTTAAAGGAAAAAGTTCACCTTCAACATGGGTTTTGAACTGAAATAGCAGTTTTGTAGCACCTGTTGAGAAATCCTTATCTGGAACTAGTCTTGCCTGAAAAGACTCTCCAGCCGTAGATATTTGACTTTTTGGCGAAGGAATACGGCGCATATATGATGTACCTTACCGTCTGAAAGTGCCAGCACTGCCATGGAGCATGCGCAGACCAATAACGCACACCATAAAATCAATAATTTACAACCTTCTGTCCTGAATTGGTGCGATGTAGGACCATTTTTAAACAGAAAAAAAAGAAACTATCAAAAAATATAATAAAATCGTGTTCTGAAGCAAAAAAAATCTGAAGGTGAACTATTTCCTTTAATGACGTCACCAGATTCTGGCTACAAGCGAATCTTAGGCAGACCTGATTGGACTTAATGGCTACGAGCAGTAGGTTTCGTCGCAATCGGACTTAATGGCTACGAGCTGTAGGCCGACCCGATCGGACTTAATGGCTATGAGCTGTAGGCCGACCCGATCGGACTGAATGACTACAAGCTGTAGGCCGACCCGATCAGACTTAATAGCTACGAGCTGTAGGCCGACCCGATCGGACCTAATGGCGGGGTTAGGTTAGGTTAGATTAGGTTAGTTAAGTTTAATCAATTCTGATCGGTTCGGCCTACTGCTCGTAGCTATTAAATCGGGGCGACCTAAGATTCGCTCGTATCTGGTGACATCATTAAGCTTCCCCATGACTCCAGACCAACAACGGCGATAGTAACCTGAACCTTGATTTGATTGCCCGGCCGCGAGGGTGACGCCAGCCCCGGACGGTGACGCCAGCCCCACCGTTACCGCCTGGTGACCTGGCCCAAGATGACCCAAATAAAAACAATTGAGTAGGTAGGTGACAGTAATTTAAGAGTCACACCACAGGTACAATTTCATTAAGAGACTTCAACCTGAAGTAGGTACTATGCATCACTGAGAAGTGAAATCTGAGAAGAAAAAGGCTTACCATCTCCAAACATCCAAAGGCTGGCATAGTTAAACGCCCAGAACCCGACGGATAAAATTAATGCAATGCAATATACGGAAATAATCATTATCATATGCAATATCGAAATCGATCAAATTTCCGTCAGTTCCTTCACTTCCTCCCACCCGAGTGACGTAATTCGTGCTGAATAAAATGTGAGAAATGCTTCTCCCATGAGGTACCGCGTCACTGTATGCAAGGCCCTATAAGATGTACTTTGTATGTACTTTCCAATCAGTCAACGGTGACGGTAAGCCGCGGGGCAACCTCCGTTCACCGAAAATGTAAATAACAAATCGTATCAAGAGCGTTGTAATTGTAGCGATGTCAGGAGCTATATTTTAGTTCACATTCCAGGGAACCATAAAACAGCAAAGTCTAAGAAACTGGTTAGTAGTTCACCATAATAAGATGACAAAACCTTTTTTCTCATTCTTAATAAGAATATAAGTCGCTTTTGCCAACAATAGACGCTCATTTATCCTACCAAGAAGGTCATTGACGTGTTCACCATAGTTTACAATCGCTCCGGTTTGCCTCTGCTGCTCCATTGGATGCCGCATTTCAATTTGTGTTATCTGTGGAGATAAAAAATTGGTAAATAATTCGATGGTGTGTGGTTTAAGAAATTTGTGAAAGGGCTGATTTGATAAGGTTTATAGTCAAACAGTTGTATCTTCTCATTCTGGAATGTAGATTGTAAATATTTATCATAATGCAGCTCGTCCCGCAAATGTCATTTCTGTCCTAGCTTGAGCTGCATAACGTCAATGTGGTTACGATAGTTGAGTGAGTAGGTAGGTAGGTGGGTGGGCATAGTTATCGAGCAGGTTAGACTGCATTTGTTTTTATGAGGCTCGGAATAGACTACCTGACACACATTTGTACAACTTCTGGTAGGAATATTCTTGATACTCTGAATATGTCATGGGCCATGTTTCTTTTTATGACAACCCCTGATAACTGTATGGAGCCTCAGGCTATAGATCTGCTGCTGATTCACAATGACGTCTGCATGTCACCATATTGTGTTATGTACCGCAAGTCTTGTGACACAGTACAGTTCAACACCCTGGAGCCAGTCTGCAAAACGTGGCAGGCTTCAACAAGATCTTGTTGAGGCGGGTTGGCACCAACACATCAAAATTGGGGCACCTTTTGATTTTGTTGGGGGCAGCGGTAAGATTATGTGGGGCAACTCATACAATTTGGAGCCAATTTACACTAGATAAAATGTGATTCTGCTGACAACCCTCCCTCCCCTGCCCCCTGTCAACAACATTTGGCTGAGGAGCTAAATTTGATCTGGCAAATCCTGCCCCAAATGGGGCAGGATTTGGGCTGCCCCCAAAGCCCCAAATATCTTGTTGACGTTCCTGCCACGTTTTTCAGACTGACCCTGGAGCATGACATCAATGCTTCCCATCCTCCTCTATTGCTGATTGGTCAACAGGCTGTCCTCACAATCTTCATGTCACAAAGAACATGGTCATGATGTCAAGCTAGAAAGTAATGTTGATGGATGCATGTAGGTAATGTTGATGGATGATCTTAAACTACCTATTGGGTCAGACTGCAAGGGTAGGCAACCATAACACTGGACACATCCTAACACCAGACTTTTGTGCTATTGGCAATGCAGGCAATACTGCCACATTACATCACCAACTGCATGAAAAGTATGGCGTTAGGACGTGTCCAGTGTTACAATTGTTAACTCTATTTCATAGTATTGGTTATGTATTGGTGTTGGTGTTCAAGCATGTAAATGTAATGCATACTGAAATGAGAGTCTGAAGTGTTAAAATGGTGATAATATTTTACTTCTATGAATGTGAGATTTTTTAAATAATATAAACTCCTATATGAAAGTAGCATGCCAGTAAAGATACCTCACCTGTTCAACTCACCTGTTAGGTTTCCTTGTCCCTGCCCACTGCATGAAGAGGGGAAGGAAACCCTCAACCCTGTAGGAGAGAGATGCACCAACTCCCTATAGGGGACCAGATTGGTAAAGTTCTTACTAGATATAGGTCACCCTTAAAAGATGATTGGGCTAGAAGCATGCTCAAGGGAAAGGAGGATTTTATATATCTGGTATAGATACAAGAGTTACAAATGTTTTATATCAGCAGTACAGAATGTTAAAGTTAAAACTTCCAGTCATGTAATGTTAAGCTCTCCTAATATAAGCCAGTCTAAGTTAAGCTGAAAATGTATTGGCAGTATTGTACAAAGAGACAATGGAGTGGGAAAATGTGGAAAATGCTTGTGGTTTTAGAGTGGGAACTGTTGTTTGTGTTGCTCTTATTTGTATGTGTCTTTCAGCTAGAAGTTTTTTCTCCACTTCAATGTAACTTTGTTTGGGTGTTGACTGTTGGTAATAAATACCAATTATTATCAGGCTATGTTTCATATTTTAAATTATTGATAGTTATAACTCATGCAAAAGCAATGCAGAAGACAGGAGCAACTAAGGAAATGTTTATTATCAAAGCCCTTGAAAAGATCCTGCAAGAGCGAGAAACAAAGAAGCCCCATCACTCCCAGCTCAGAAAAGCTTGTCAGGATGCTTTGGGTAAGTAGGTTTGCTCTAGCTCTGGGCAGCTCTTTATTTGATCAAAATATGGAAGCTCATGTTTGTGATACTTCCAGAAAATGTCTATCTCCAGTTTGTGTAAGTTTGTGTTAACTTCTTGGTTTCTTTCAAGAGCACTGTTTCTTCTAGTTTTATGCATAAAGGTAATGGAGTCAAGGTTAAATCACCAATGATCAATGTCACCATATGTGTGCATACATGTTCATCACCAAGCCTTTGGCGCCAAGCCAGAAATGGTGTGTGTGCTCAAGTGGAACATATTTGCCCAACAAGTTGCCCTAAATGGCACATGCATAGGACAATGATAAGCAGAGCTTGTTGACTCTAATCCTGGAGGAACCCTTTACTCATTTATTATGTTCCAGCCATGCTGGTTGCTACAATGGTAAGTCTCCACTCCACCACCACCAACCATGTACATCAGCCACTGACTGTACTCTCCCGACCCCCCCGGCTCGGCAGATGAGGCGAAGAACCAGTGTCAGACAGCGGGCAGCGGCGGCCCGGCGGCGGCGGCAGCCGACGGTAGCAGTTCCGTGCTACCACTGCCCAAACAGGACACCGCTGGCGGCGGCTTCCAGGCCGACAAGTACCTGCTGCCATTCGAGCTGGCCTGCCAGTCCAAGTCGGCCAAGATCATCGTCACCGCGCTCGACTGCCTCCAGGTGGGGGCCAGCTCAGGCGTGGACGGCGAGCTCGAAATGGGGCCGTGTACCGACGTGTAGCCTGGGAACCTTTGTGTTATATACCTATTTGCCTGAAATGTTAACCTGAATGGCTGGTGTGTAGGCAGAGGACAATGCCAGTCAGAACTTGTCGACTCTATCCGGAATGAACCCTTTATCTAGGTGTACAATTTCACTTCAGTAGATGTGTTCTCCGACCATATTGGTCTGGTACGGATATCCCGGCTGCAACAGCAAATACTATCGCAGATAAATGTGCCAAACAGTGCTGCGACACGACCGTCTCACGCCTGGCCGACTCTCCCTCGGTCGTCGGCTTGCCGATTTTAAATACTGGTCACGCTGCCGGGACTCCGATCCGTGACGGATGCTTGCTTGGCATGAACTCGCAACACGGACAGTTTGTGGCAAGCATCTATGTTTGTTCCGTGATCGCGAGTCGTTCCAATCCTAAGGGTGCCCAGCGCAGAGCCGCCAGTGGTCTGCTCGGTGGTCACGGCCTCTGTGCTCAGTGCTGGCAGTGTAATGAGATGCTGACTCACCGCGCAAACAGCTGGACGGCGATTTCTATATGCGCGCTACGTGCGGTGGCGACACAACACCGCCGGGCAGGAAGCCAACAACAGTGTTTGACGAAGAAACGTAATAACTGTGCTGCTCGTGTGTGCTTGTGAGGTTCTGTGGTTCGCGCTGTGGAGTTTTGTTGTCATGTTGCATGTTGCAATGTTACATTGATGTTTCGTGTAGTTGTGTATGATATCATTCGGATTTAGAAGGCTTTCTGTACCTTTATTTCGTCAGTGTTTGCCGCTGTTGGGTCAGAATAACTGGCAGCGATGGGTGTAAACTGGCACGTTATTTTTTAGGGATTCGAGGCTCAGGCCCGGCCGAGTGTTGAATCGTTAGAAACATGACCTGACCGGACCAGCGTGACCTGACCTGACCCCCCCCCCCAGAAACTGATCGCGTACGGTCACCTGACGGGGGACCAGCCGGACCCGACGTCACCGACGGCCGGCCAGCGGCAGATCGACCGGATCGTCCAGACCATCTGCGGCTGCTTCACCGGCGCGCACACCGACGAGGAGGTGCAGCTGCAGATACTCAAGGTACGACCCGACGCCCTGCTGCCACCGGCTAGCGACGGGTGGTGTCGAGCGGGATGCCGAGTGACGCCGGGGTGCGGTATTTACGGCTGCTCACGTCCGCTGGCGCTGGGTGACACCGGTGATCCGGCGTGGTTGGATGACAGGAGAGGTGACGATCCGGTGAATATCGGTCGGGATCGTCCGCTGGCGCTGGGTGACACCGGTGATCCGGCGTGGTTGGATGACATCAGGAGAGGTGACGATGCGGTGAATATCGCGGTCGGGATCGTCCGCTGGCGCTGGGTGACACCGGTGATCCGGCGTGGTTGGATGACATCAGGAGAGGGGACGATCCGGTGAATATCGCGGTCGGGATCGTCCGCTGGCGCTGGGTGACACCGGTGATCCGGCATGGTTGGATGACATCAGGAGAGGTGACGATCCGGTGAATATCGGTCGGGATCGTCCGCTGGCGCTGGGTGACACCGGTGATCCGGCGTGGTTGGATGACATCAGGAGAGGTGACGATCCGGTGAATATCGGTCGGGATCGTCCGCTGGCGCTGGGTGACACCGGTGATCCGGCGTGGTTGGATGACATCAGGAGAGGTGACGATGCGGTGAATATCGCGGTCGGGATCGTCCGCTGGCGCTGGGTGACACCGGTGATCCGGCGTGGTTGGATGACATCAGGAGAGGGGACGATCCGGTGAATATCGCGGTCGGGATCGTCCGCTGGCGCTGGGTGACACCGGTGATCCGGCATGGTTGGATGACATCAGGAGAGGTGACGATCCGGTGAATATCGGTCGGGATCGTCCGCTGGCGCTGAGTGACACCGGTGATCCGGCGTGGTTGGATGACATCAGGAGAGGGGACGATCCGGTGAATATCGGTCGGGATCGCCGTGCAGGAGGGATAAGGGCGGCTGACAGGAATGGTACTGTGAAGAAGGGTGCTTTTTTGGCTATTCGAAGGTCGTGGAAGATAACTTGTCAGTGTTTATGAATTCAAGTTCGAAGGCTTACGTTGGCTCTCCCGCTGCAGTTTGTGGCCTGGAGTTGAAACTTTGTCGATGTAGTCAACAGTCTTCTAGTGGCTGGTGAGCGCAGTTGTATGACCGTGTCCGATGTTTGCAGGCGATCCTGACGGTGCTGACGTCACAACATGTGGAGGTACACGAGGGTACCGTCCTGCAGGCGGTCCGCACCTGCTACAACATCTACCTGGCCAGCAAGAACCTCGTCTACCAGACCACGGCCAAGGCCACGCTCACACAGGTGAGAGGGGCACCTCGACCGGGGTGACCGATCCTGTATAGTGGAGAGTGGTGGTGTTCACTTGGAGGTGAACAGATGTATGTGTTAAATTAGTATGATGGATGAACGATTTGTTCTAAACATGTTGGGGTAGTTGATAGTTCTTGCTGTTCAAGAGGCTTCACATGAGACCGTTTCGCACAAAATGGTGCTAAACGTGCCGCAAATGTCGTTGTTTTGGAACTGTATGGACGTGACTTTTACATCAGACGCTGGTGGTGTAACTGCAGTAGGCTGAGCTCCCTGTGTGACGTGCTGTTGTAGCAGTTGCAGCTGACCACTGTCTGACGTTCGGCAGGTCATCAACGTCCTGTTCATGCGGATGGAGACGCAGGCGCTGGCGTCCGAGTCCGCGGAGACCAACGGCCAGACTCCGGCGGGGCAGGCGGAGACGGCAGAGACGGCGGCAGAGAACGCACACGCCGCCGCTCCAGACGCCGCCGGACACCCGCCCCCGGCGGACGGCCCCGCCGCCGCCCCCGCTCCTTCCGCGGATGAGGGCGGTACCGCCGCCGCCGGGGACGGCTCGACGAACGGTGCCCCGGCCAGCCCGCCGGCCGGCGACACGGCGTCTGCCGGATCCGCTGCAGAGACGGCAGCGGAGTCAGCCGGCGGCGCAGAGCCCAGCGCCGAGACGGTGGTGCGACCGATCGTGGAGGAGCTGGTGGACAGCGCCGTGCCCTCAGGTCGGTCAGCTGGCGCTGTGGCACGGTGGGGGCAGACGGCTGTGTACAGGCACACGGCGTCATGTCCGTCTGGTGTGTGTGGTGGCGCGGTGGGGACTGTCTGTAGCTGCTACGTGGGTCGTGTCGCGTTCAACCTACCGTTCTGTGGTTTGTGATGCATCCGGACACGGTGGTGGCTCCTGTGTCCCATGTTGTGACACGCCGACGCTAAAAAATGTGACCCTTGTGACACGCCGACGCTAAGAAATAAGTAACAACTTAAAATAGCATATGGATTCAAAATGATGAAGTGAAGTGATGCTAGTTCCTTGGAGATGGTTCAAAATCTGATGAGCGTCTGTCTTTTTACAGAAACCGCGGCATCAGTGAGCAGTGAGCCGCGAGAGAACGGTTCTGAGCGGTCCAGCGGCCCCAACACTCCCAAACTGAACCGTCGGATGTCCCAGGTGAGCAGTGGGGACGGTTCTGACCGTTCCAGCGGCCCCAGCACTCCCAAACTGAACCGTCGGATGTCCCAGGTGAGCAGTGGGGACGGTTCTGACCGTTCCAGCGGCCCCAACACTCCCAAACTGAACCGTCGGATGTCCCAGGTGAGCAGTGGGGACGGTTCTGACCGGTCCAGCGGCCCCAACACTCCCAAACTGAACCGTCGATGTCCCAGGTGAGCAGTGGGGACGGTTCTGATGAGCGGCCCCAACACTCCCAAACTGAACCGTCGGATGTCCCAGGTGAGCAGTGGGGACGGTTCTGATGAGCGGCCCCAACACTCCCAAACTGAACCGTCGGATGTCCCAGGTGAGCAGTGGGGACGGTTCTGAGCGGCCCAGCGGCCCCAACACTCCCAAACTGAACCGTCGGATGTCCCAGGTGAGCAGTGGGGACGGTTCTGACCGGTCCAGTGGCCCCAACACTCCCAAACTGAACCGTCGGATGTCCCAGGTGAGCAGTGGGGACGGTTCTGACCGGTCCAGCGGCCCCAACACTCCCAAACTGAACCGTCGGATGGCCCAGGTGAGCAAAGACTGACCAAATAATTAACCTCCGTCTGAGATCAGTGCCAGCGTTATTGAAAGGTGTTAGCTGCCTATTGTCCTATTAGCAATGTCTTCACTTATGAGAGTGATATTTGTCTGATCTGATCGACAGGGCAGTGAGGACGCCAGCGAGAGCGACATGATGACGGCAAAGTTCTCACACATCCTGCAGAAGGACGCCTTCCTGGTGTTCCGCTCCCTTTGCAAACTGTCCATGAAGCCGCTGCCGGAGGGCACGCCGGACCCCAAGTAAGTGGGCGAGGGTGCCCAACTGCCGTTACCTTTGCTAACAGAAATAAGTGGATATTAGTTGTCAGCCTGGTAATTATTTAATGCGCTGAGAAATGTAATGACAATAAATATACTAACAACAAAGTGGCAATGTTATTCAGAGAGAAGCTGAAACAATGTTGTCCTCCCCAGTTTTAGTAGTTTTTAAAGATGGTGTGTTATTCAACTTCCATCTATGTTCAGTATCGCAGACACAGGACTTCGCTATGTACCGGCTTTGCTGACAAACTCACTCGTTTATCGCGGCCCTCGTGTGAAGCGGAGATGGCCTGTAAAGTTTGCTGATCCGGTAAACAAACCGACGACGGGCCGGGGTCATACGGATGCGTCTAAACTGAGCCGGCTGGGCTGGCCCGGGTCCAAATGAGCTGTTCACTGACGATGTATTGTGTGGTCTGTGGTCACGGACCGCGGCTTAGGAATCCGCACGAAAACCTTGCTGTCGTTCGACTACCGCTTCACTGGCAATGTATTGTGTGGTCTGTGGTCACGGACCGCGGCTTAGGAATCCGCACGAAAACCTTGCTGTCGTTCGACTACCGCTTCACTGGCGATGTATTGTGTGGTCTGTGGTCACGGACCGCGGCTTAGGAATCCGCACGAATACCTTGCTGTCGTTCGACTACCGCTTCACTGGCGATGTATTGTGTGGTCTGTGGTCACGGACCGCGGCTTAGGAATCCGCACGAATACCTTGCTGTCGTTCGACTACCGCTTCACTGGCGATGTATTGTGTGGTCTGTGGTCACGGACCGCGGCTTAGGAATCCGCACGAATACCTTGCTGTCGTTCGACTACCGCTTCACTGGCGATGTATTGTGTGGTCTGTGGTCACGGACCGCGGCTTAGGAACCCGCACGAATACCTTGCTGTCGTTCGACTACCGCTTCACTGGCGATGTATTGTGTGGTCTGTGGTCACGGACCGCGGCTTAGGAATCCGCACGAATACCTCGCATCAGACATGTTAAGAATGAGCTGCTCATTCGGGCTGTCTTGAAATGAGTTAGGGACGTTGATTAACGTCACATGTGAAATATCACTTGCAAGGGAATGTGGCGTGTAATTTTCCCGCTGAACTCTGCCGAAATGTAGAGGTTGATGCCGTTTTCGTCGGTTGTTTGCCGCGTGCTGTGATGCGAGAGCATGATACTGTGCACACCGCCGGAGCAGTGCTGCGACAGCCCAGTGGCCGATCGTTGTGCGATGGGAGTTAGGACTGCCTGCTACGGCCGCCGTAATCGACACGATATAGAGACGTGTCTCGGTCAGTTCAATGGACGGGTGTCCTTGACGGCTTACAGGCCCGGCGAATGAGTCTAAAAATTAAATGGAGCTGCGACCGGTGAAATCTCGATATATGTGGTTATACGCGTATAAAATAACTTTTGTTTTACATAGATTCCACGAATCTTTTTACTTCCACTTTTAACGGATATGAATATAGTTTATGTACGGATTACAGAACAGGTGCTGACAGGCGTGCTGTGGACCGTTTTCTGTCGCTGTACTCCGCCATCGCCGGGCGTGCCGTTTTCTCTCGCTGTACTCCGCCATCGCCACGCGTGCTGTGGACCGTTTTCTCTCGCTGTACTCCGCCATCGCCACGCGTGCTGTGGACCGTTTTCTCTCGCTGTACTCCGCCATCGCCGGGCGTGCTGTGGACCGTTTTCTCTCGCTGTACTCCGCCATCGCCGCGCGTGCTGTGGACCGTTTTCTCTCGCTGTACTCCGCCATCGCCGGGCGTGCTGTGGGCCGTTTTCTCTCGCTGTACTCCGCCATCGCCGGGCGTGCTGTGGACCGTTTTCTCTCGCTGTACTCCGCCATCGCCACGCGTGCTGTGGACCGTTTTCTCTCGCTGTACTCCGCCATCGCCGCGCGTGCTGTGGACCGTTTTCTCTCGCTGTACTCCGCCATCGCCACGCGTGCTGTGGACCGTTTTCTCTCGCTGTACTCCGCCATCGCCGGGCGTGCTGTGGACCGTTTTCTCTCGCTGTACTCCGCCATCGCCGCGCGTGCTGTGGACCGTTTTCTCTCGCTGTACTCCGCCATCGCCGGGCGTGCTGTGGACCGTTTTCTCTCGCTGTACTCCGCCATCGCCGCGCGTGCTGTGGACCGTTTTCTCTCGCTGTACTCCGCCATCGCCGGGCGTGCTGTGGACCGTTTTCTCTCGCTGTACTCCGCCATCGCCGGGCGTGCCTTTTTCTCTCGCTGTACTCCGCCATCGCCGGGCGTGCCTTTTTCTCTCGCTGTACTCCGCCATCGCCGGGCGTGCAGGCAGGTCCCCGGGCCCCAGATTCCGACCTTGTTTGCACCGATAAGCGGCCGCCTGCCGTGCTCTGTCTCTGATGACCGCCCATGTCAGAATACTCACCTCAGGACACCCTACAGGCCTACCAACCCACCTCTCAGCTAACCCGGTGCCTCCACCCCGCCTGCGCCCACAGGTCGCACGAGCTGCGCTCCAAGGTGCTGTCGCTGGAGCTGCTGCTGTCGATCCTGCAGTCACCCGGCCACGTGTTCACCTCGAACGACATGTTCATCACCGCCATCAAGCAGTACCTGTGCGTGGCGCTCTCCAAGAACGGAGCTTCCTCTGTGCCCGAGGTGTTCCAGCTCAGCCTGGCCATCTTTCTGGCGCTCCTCGCCAACTTCAAACAGCACCTCAAGAAACAGATCGAGGTGCGGCGACGGGCGTGGTGGGGCGGGAGTGGGTCGATGTCAGGGTTGTCGCATGCTGAGACATGATACAAGCATGGACTTAAAACTGTGGTGAAGACACAACGCAATGGCTTTGATTGCAAGCACAAATGCTAGGATATGGTTGTACGAATACGCAGGATATGTGAACCCGAGAGAAGTAATATGAAGTTAGATATGGGAGATTTTCTTTTGAGCATTCGTTGAGTAGGAGTGAAAGCTGCTTCATACACAAATGCAAGGTGGCTAACAAAAAGTTGCCCGTAGTGCTGGGGTGGATCACTGGAAAAGGGATGTCAGTCAGCTCCCAGCTGCCCTGTCCCGAGTGCTTCCGGGAGCTGCTGGGCTGACTTCGCCACTGGTAGCCGTCTGTGTGCGCAGTGTTTTGGCAGCACCGAGGGGTCCAGTAATCTATCAACTTTACTGCGGCCGGCCGACTGTGCCCACTTTGCGGCGTCACAAAGGTGCTAAAGGTCAAAGTTCCGCCACTGCAGCGTGCACAGACGAGCAAACAGTCTGCATTTATTGGAGTGACGGTGCAAATGGAGTCTGGCCCGCTGTGTTATTGATTAGATACCGTTGTAGCACATTAATGTGATATTTTGCCCGATATCGACACAATATGCATTGTATCAGTGTCGTTATGTCGTTATGTCCTGTGAGAATGTACAAATTGATCAGCACTTTATCAGAGGACTCGTCCATACTGTTGAGATGTGACGTGCGCATCATCAGTGAGTTCACGCCTTGTTTCCACCATTATAACCGCATACTGCTACTGCTTGCCCACTTCTCTGCTCCACTCTGCAGCATGTACTCCTCCGCTGGCGCTATGATAACCACCCGGCCTGCTCTTAAGATTCTGCATTGAATTCCGCCTCCCATCCGGCAGGTGTTCTTCAAGGGGATCTTCCTGAACCTGCTGGAGACGCCGAGCTCGTCGTTCGAGCACAAGTGGATGGTGATCCAGGTGCTGACCCGGATCTGCGCCGACGCCCAGAGCGTGGTCGACATCTACGTCAACTACGACTGCGACTTCGCCGCCGCCAACATCTTCGAGCGGCTGGTGGCCGACCTCAGCAAGATGGCGCACGGACGCCAGGTGCGACTCGGGCGGACCGAGGAGACGGGAGGGAGTTCGTGATTCGTGGCAGTGGTGGTCATTGGTGGAGACTGTTATAAGGGAGCGAGTGGAACCAGAGCACACGGCGGTCAGTTCAATGGCCAGTTTTAAATATAGATATGGACGCTATATTACCTATAAGCAGTTGCAATAGCAGTTGCAATTGCCCTAAGCCTTAATCTTCATCCAATCAAGGAATTCATAAAATTGTGCGATTTTATCTTTGGATAGGCTGCGTGCATGCCAAACGTGTGTAAATGTACGCGCTGGTGGCCGATGTACCCGAGGCCCCTCCCCTCAGTTACCATGACGTATGTATGTATGTGTGTGTGTGCGTGCGTGCGTGTGTGCGTGTGGGACAGACCGGCTCGGAGCAGCCGGGCGTCACCGTCACCCAGGAGCGCAGCATCCGACTGAAGGCGCTCGACTGTCTCGTCGGCCTGCTCAAGTGCATGGTGGAGTGGAGTCGCGAGCTCTACGTCAACCCACACTCGCAGACCAACCTCGGTAGGTTACTATGCCAACCCACACTCGCAGACCAACCTCGGTAGGTTACTATGCCAACCCACACTCGCAGACCAACCTCAGTAGGTTACTATGCCAACCCACACTCACAGACCAACCTCGGTAGGTTGCTATGCCAACCCACACTCGCAGACCAACCTCAGTAGGTTACTATGCCAACCCACACTCGCAGACCAACCTCGGTAGGTTACTATGCCAACCCACACTCACAGACCAACCTGGGTAGGTTACTATGCCAACCCACACTCGCAGACCAACCTCGGTAGGTTACTATGCCAACCCACACTCGCAGACCAACCTCAGTAGGTTACTATGCCAACCCACACTCACAGACCAACCTCGGTAGGTTGCTATGCCAACCCACACTCGCAGACCAACCTCAGTAGGTTACTATGCCAACCCACACTCGCAGACCAACCTCGGTAGGTTACTATGCCAACCCACACTCGCAGACCAACCTCGGTAGGTTACTATGCCAACCCACACTCGCAGACCAACCTGTTGTTGTTGTTGTTGTGTCTTCTCGGGTCGGCCCTACGGCCGACCGTAGCCCAAGGGCTCTCGGTGAACCAGGTAGCCCCGGGCCACGGCCCCGCCGTCTCGCAGCTGCTTCGGGTCTGGATGGATAGTCCCGAAGATGCGGAGACGAACGCCCGCCAGGCAGGGGCACCTCAGCAGGACGTGCTCCGGCGTGTCAGGCTCCTCCCTGCACACCTGACAGAGCGCCGCCGGGCACGCGAGATCGCTGCACTACTGGCAGCCCCGGGTCGGTTGACGGCCGATTCGGTGCAGATAACTCTGCGAGCGGGTCCAGTGACCCGCCCGCAGCTGGTGCACATTGACGGCGTCGTCTCGCTCGTCGGAGAGGACCGGTTTCGGGAGCCGGTCTCCCATGATCCGCTTGAACAGGCATTCCGGCCAGCGACATCGCCAGGCCAGAGAGGCGGCGCGGCCGACTGCCTTGGTGAGGCTGCGGACGTCCACAGGAACATCTTCCTGCGGAAGGCTGGAGGCCCCCTTGGCCAGCTCGTCCGCCCGTTCATTTCCGGGTAGTCCACAGTGTGCCGGGACCCATTGTAGGAGCACCCGACTACCCCCCGCCACGGTTGCCAGAAGCAGGCGCCAGATCGTCGCCCCCAGCGCGGTCGTCTGCCCTCCGGCGCCGCTCGCGAGTGTGGCGAGCGCGGCCTGGGAGTCCGTGCATACGACCACCGGGCTCTCGCCCAGGTCGTCCCCCATCTGTTGCACCGCCTCCAGCGCCGCGCGTATCGCCACCAACTCGGCGCGCGTGCTGCTGCATACCACGCCGGCCGGCGCTTGGACCTCTTGTTCCGCACCGGACGGGAGGGCGATCAAGGCACCACCTCCCCCGGCCGTGACTCCGCCCTCCGCCGATCCGTCGCTCCAGATCCACACGGCATCCTCCGGCAGGGTTGCCAGGTGCTCCTCGGCAGCCGCCCGACGTACTTCGCCGGGGGCCGTCCTCCGGATGTCTGCGCCGATATCCAGCCGGATACTGACTCCGCTGCAGTCCAGCCACGGCGGAATAGTGGTATGCAGTCGCTCCTCCACGGGGACCCCGCTCACGCTCGCACGCGCGGCGGCTACCGCTCCGACGTCTCGCCACCCGGTGGTGGTCAGGAGGCGTCGCGGGACCACCGCCTCAGCGACCGCGCGGAGGGGGTCGTCCGTCTTCTGTGACGCCGCCGTTCCGGAGAGCCTCGCGGCCAACACTTCCCGGCGTGTCCGTACGGGGACCATGCCGGCCTCCGCCATGAGTGGGTTCCTCGGTGTGCTCACGGGGCAACCGGTCACGGCCCGCGCCACCGCGCGCATCTCCCGTTCGAGAAGACCAACCTCGCTAGGTTACTACGTCAACCCACACTCGCAGACCAACCTGGGTACGTCGCTAGCTGGCTCCGTCCATGGGCGGTAGACCGGGAACGGGTGGCGGCTATCAGCTCTGATCGACACTGAATGACTAAATCAATATCGCGGGCCGCGCCAGGACGCCAGGTCAGCATGGGGCTCAGCACGGCCAGGTGAACAGCACGGCCAGGTGAACAGCACGGCCAGGTGAACAGCACGGTCAGGTGAACAGCTGGCGCGCAGGGAGGACGTGTGCGAGTGTATGCTGGTGTGCTCTGTCGATGATAATTGGCTGGCATGGTACCCATGTCTCTGTTGGTAGGTCTTAGTGTCTTAGAACCAGGTGACCGGTGGGACTGACATGCGTCAGTGCGTCGTCCATTGTGACGGTGCGTCTGCTTGATCACCGTTTCATGGTGTAAATCGCCATGCTTCCTTCGCTTTGTTTAGCTTCAATTTAGCTTACTGGTGCACGCGGTGTTGACTCGTTGAGTACGTGGCCGTGTGTGCGGCCGTCGGAGAGAGGAGACAGGCCGGCACACATTGTTCAATATGTGACCGAGTGAGTGTCCGTCCGTCCGTCCTCGCAGAGACGGACCGCGAGGCGCCGGACGAGCCTCCCCACCCGGCCTCCCTCGCCAAGTACGGCAGTCAGAACAGTCTCTCAAACAGCACGCCGCAGCAGTACGAGTCGCTCAAGCACAAGAAGGAGATCTGGGAGCAGGGCATCGACATGTGAGTCGCCCTGCCAGAACAGCCTCCTCGCAGTCCAGCTTTGGCAGGCGGGGTTCTGTGTACTGGGTCGTATTTTGTCCTCGGCTTTGTCCATCGTTCTTGTGGTGTGTTAAACTACTGGCAATTTGTATCGAGCGGACTTGAGTTGTCTGTTTTCATGGCGGAAAGCGGCTGCATTTAATGTGGTCAATGTTGTTAACCGGCCGTTTAGGACTGGCACATAAATTTCCGCTGCTTATCCCAATGTGATTGGCCTCGTGTAGTCGGATTATAAGCTCCGTTTCTAATGACCTTAACATTTGAAGCTAATCTGACCTCTCTCGTCCTCTGACTCACTCTGACCTCCTCTGACCCACTCTAGACCTCCTCTGACCCGGTTCTGTTCGCTCCATCCGTCAGGTTCAACCGTAAGCCGAAGCGGGGCCTGGCGTTCCTGCTGGAGCAGGGTCTGCTGGAGAGCACGCCGGACTCGATTGCCGCCTTCTTCCACGATGACTACCGGCTGGACCGGGCCGTGCTGGGCGACTTCCTCGGCGACCCTGACCAGCACAACCGCGAGGTCAGGACAGGGCGGGACTGAGGTCAGGACTGGGCGGAAGTGGGGTCAGGACTGGGCGGGACTGGGGTCAGGACCGGGCGGGACTGGGGTCAGGACCGGGCGGGACTGGGGTCAGGACCGGGCGGGACTGGGGTCAGGACCGGGCGGGACTGAGGTCAGGACCGGTTTGCTTGGAGCTTTGTCGACCTGGGCCAGTTTTAGTGTGGAATAGGTTGTAGGAGGGATTGTATGTATTGCCGGTTGGATTCGTTGCAATCCTTTTGTCAAAGCGGGTAACGAGTATGGCTTTCTGGTTCCTTACCATGTTTGACTGATGGGATCGCCTGCGCCTTGTACCGCCTCGCCTTGTACCGCCTCGCCTTGTACCGCCTCGCCTCTCCCTCCCGACCATCACTATACACTGTCCACCCCGGCACCGCATCATGGCGTGCCATGCCAGCCTGCCTGACCCACCTCATGGTACCCGTCTGACCCGTCTGACCGCCCGTCCCGCCCCCTCAGGTGATGTACGCGTACGTGGACCGGCTGGACTTCAATGAGCGCGACTTCGTGGCGGCGCTGCGTCTGTTCCTGGACGGCTTCCGACTGCCCGGAGAGGCGCAGAAGATCGACAGGCTTATGGAGAAGTTCGCCAGCAGATACTGCGAGTGCAACCCAAAGTAAGCTGCCGGGGGGGGGGGGGGGGGGGAGGGAAGGGAGGATGTGTCCGAGAGTGTGCTAGGACCGACGCCAGTTGTATTGTTCGCTGATAGTTTCGTGTGAAGTACTGATGTGAGTACGTGCCATACTATGCGCGGAGAGTAAGGTCCAAGCGGCGTGAATTAATTGCTCCAGTTCAATTGTGATATATTGCACATTGTGAAGGGACGTGTCGTCACATATTCTGTGAGTGGCAGTAGCCGCGTGAGTATTCTAGCTGGATATGTAGCTGACGCCCGATGTTCTGTGTTGGCAGTCTGAACATTTTCGCCAGTGCAGACACGGCGTACGTGCTGGCCTACTCCATCATCATGCTGACGACTGATCTCCACAGCGCCCAGGTCAAGGTAACACCGAGCCAAGCTCTTCTCCCGACTGATCTCCACAGCGCCCAGGTCAAGGTAACACCGAGCCAAGCTCTTCTCCCGACTGATCTCCACAGCGCCCAGGTCAAGGTAACACCGAGCCAAGCTCTTCTCCCGACTGATCTCCACAGCGCCCAGGTCAAGGTAAGACCGAGCCAAGCTCTTCTCCCGACTGATCTACACAGCGCCCAGGTCAAGGTAACACCGAGCCAAGCTCTTCTCCCGACTGATCTCCACAGCGCCCAGGTCAAGGTAAGACCGAGCCAAGCTCTTCTCCCGACTGATCTACACAGCGCCCAGGTCAAGGTAACACCGAGCCAAGCTCTTCTCCCGACTGATCTACACAGCGCCCAGGTCAAGGTAACACCGAGCCAAGCTCTTCTCCCGACTGATCTCCACAGCGCCCAGGTCAAGGTAACACCGAGCCAAGCTCTTCTCCCGACTGATCTACACAGCGCCCAGGTCAAGGTAACACCGAGCCAAGCTCTTCTCCCGACTGATCTACACAGCGCCCAGGTCAAGGTAACACCGAGCCAAGCTCTTCTCCCGACTGATCTACACAGCGCCCAGGTCAAGGTAACACCGAGCCAAGCTCTTCTCCCGACTGATCTACACAGCGCCCAGGTCAAGGTAACACCGAGCCAAGCTCTTCTCCCGACTGATCTACACAGCGCCCAGGTCAAGGTAAGACCGAGCCAAGCTCTTCTCCCGACTGATCTACACAGCGCCCAGGTCAAGGTAAGACCGAGCCAAGCTCTTCTCCCGACTGATCTACACAGCGCCCAGGTCAAGGTAAGACCGAGCCAAGCTCTTCTCCCGACTGATCTCCACAGCGCCCAGGTCAAGGTAACACCGAGCCAAGCTCTTCTCCCGACTGATCTACACAGCGCCCAGGTCAAGGTAACACCGAGCCAAGCTCTTCTCCCGACTGATCTACACAGCGTCCAGGTCAAGGTAACACCGAGCCAAGCTCTTCTCCCGACTGATCTACACAGCGCCCAGGTCAAGGTAACACCGAGCCAAGCTCTTCTCCCGACTGATCTACACAGCGCCCAGGTCAAGGTAACACCGAGCCAAGCTCTTCTCCCGACTGATCTCCACAGCGCCCAGGTCAAGGTAACACCGAGCCAAGCTCTTCTCCCGACTGATCTACACAGCGCCCAGGTCAAGGTAAGACCGAGCCAAGCTCTTCTCCCGACTGATCTACACAGCGCCCAGGTCAAGGTAAGACCGAGCCAAGCTCTTCTCCCGACTGATCTACACAGCGCCCAGGTCAAGGTAACACCGAGCCAAGCTCTTCTCCCGACTGATCTACACAGCGCCCAGGTCAAGGTAACACCGAGCCAAGCTCTTCTCCCGACTGATCTACACAGCGCCCAGGTCAAGGTAACACCGAGCCAAGCTCTTCTCCCGACTGATCTACACAGCGCCCAGGTCAAGGTAACACCGAGCCAAGCTCTTCTCCCGACTGATCTACACAGCGCCCAGGTCAAGGTAACACCGAGCCAAGCTCTTCTCCCGACTGATCTACACAGCGCCCAGGTCAAGGTAACACCGAGCCAAGCTCTTCTCCCGACTGATCTACACAGCGCCCAGGTCAAGGTAACACCGAGCCAAGCTCTTCTCCCGACTGATCTACACAGCGCCCAGGTCAAGGTAACACCGAGCCAAGCTCTTCTCCCGACTGATCTACACAGCGCCCAGGTCAAGGTAACACCGAGCCAAACTCTTCTCCCGACTGATCTACACAGCGCCCAGGTCAAGGTAAGACCGAGCCAAGCTCTTCTCCCGACTGATCTACACAGCGCCCAGGTCAAGGTAAGACCGAGCCAAGCTCTTCTCCCGACTGATCTACACAGCGCCCAGGTCAAGGTAAGACCGAGCCAAGCTCTTCTCCCGACTGATCTACACAGCGCCCAGGTCAAGGTAAGACCGAGCCAAGCTCTTCTCCCGACTGATCTACACAGCGCCCAGGTCAAGGTAACACCGAGCCAAGCTCTTCTCCCGACCGATCTACACAGCGCCCAGGTCAAGGTAAGACCGAGCCAAGCTCTTCTCCCGACTGATCTACACAGCGCCCAGGTCAAGGTAACACCGAGCCAAGCTCTTCTCCCGACTGATCTACACAGCGCCCAGGTCAAGGTAACACCGAGCCAAGCTCTTCTCCCGACTGATCTACACAGCGTCCAGGTCAAGGTAAGACCGAGCCAAGCTCTTCTCCCGACTGATCTACACAGCGCCCAGGTCAAGGTAACACCGAGCCAAGCTCTTCTCCCGACTGATCTACACAGCGCCCAGGTCAAGGTAACACCGAGCCAAGCTCTTCTCCCGACTGATCTACACAGCGCCCAGGTCAAGGTAAGACCGAGCCAAGCTCTTCTCCCGACTGATCTACACAGCGCCCAGGTCAAGGTAAGACCGAGCCAAGCTCTTCTCCCGACTGATCTACACAGCGCCCAGGTCAAGGTAACACCGAGCCAAGCTCTTCTCCCGACTGATCTACACAGCGCCCAGGTCAAGGTAAGACCGAGCCAAGCTCTTCTCCCGACTGATCTACACAGCGCCCAGGTCAAGGTAACACCGAGCCAAGCTCTTCTCCCGACTGATCTACACAGCGCCCAGGTCAAGGTAACACCGAGCCAAGCTCTT
This sequence comes from Chirona hameri, assembly GCA_036785665.1. NCBI lineage: Eukaryota > Metazoa > Arthropoda > Thecostraca > Balanomorpha > Balanidae > Chirona > Chirona hameri. Next base: position 75,745 of record JAXIVJ010002813.1, on the reverse strand, counting down.
CTCCCGACTGATCTACACAGCGCCCAGGTCAAGGTAAGACCGAGCCAAGCTCTTCTCCCGACTGATCTACACAGCGCCCAGGTCAAGGTAACACCGAGCCAAGCTCTTCTCCCGACTGATCTACACAGCGCCCAGGTCAAGGTAACACCGAGCCAAGCTCTTCTCCCGACTGATCTACACAGCGCCCAGGTCAAGGTAAGACCGAGCCAAGCTCTTCTCCCGACTGATCTACACAGCGCCCAGGTCAAGGTAACACCGAGCCAAGCTCTTCTCCCGACCGATCTACACAGCGCCCAGGTCAAGGTAAGACCGAGCCAAGCTCTTCTCCCGACTGATCTACACAGCGCCCAGGTCAAGGTAACACCGAGCCAAGCTCTTCTCCCGACTGATCTACACAGCGCCCAGGTCAAGGTAACACCGAGCCAAGCTCTTCTCCCGACTGATCTACACAGCGCCCAGGTCAAGGTAAGACCGAGCCAAGCTCTTCTCCCGACTGATCTACACAGCGCCCAGGTCAAGGTAACACCGAGCCAAGCTCTTCTCCCGACTGATCTACACAGCGCCCAGGTCAAGGTAACACCGAGCCAAGCTCTTCTCCCGACTGATCTACACAGCGCCCAGGTCAAGGTAAGACCGAGCCAAGCTCTTCTCCCGACTGATCTACACAGCGCCCAGATCAAGGTAAGACCGAGCCAAGCTCTTCTCCCGACTGATCTACACAGCGCCCAGGTCAAGGTAACACCGAGCCAAGCTCTTCTCCCGACTGATCTACACAGCGCCCAGGTCAAGGTAAGACCGAGCCAAGCTCTTCTCCCGACTGATCTACACAGCGCCCAGGTCAAGGTAACACCGAGCCAAGCTCTTCTCCCGACTGATCTACACAGCGCCCAGGTCAAGGTAACACCGAGCCAAGCTCTTCTCCCGACTGATCTACACAGCGCCCAGGTCAAGGTAAGACCGAGCCAAGCTCTTCTCCCGACTGATCTACACAGCGCCCAGGTCAAGGTAACACCGAGCCAAGCTCTTCTCCCGACTGATCTACACAGCGCCCAGGTCAAGGTAACACCGAGCCAAGCTCTTCTCCCGACTGATCTACACAGCGCCCAGGTCAAGGTAAGACCGAGCCAAGCTCTTCTCCCGACTGATCTACACAGCGCCCAGGTCAAGGTAACACCGAGCCAAGCTCTTCTCCCGACTGATCTACACAGCGCCCAGGTCAAGGTAACACCGAGCCAAGCTCTTCTCCCGACTGATCTACACAGCGCCCAGGTCAAGGTAACACCGAGCCAAGCTCTTCTCCCGACTGATCTACACAGCGCCCAGGTCAAGGTAACACCGAGCCAAGCTCTTCTCCCGACTGATCTACACAGCGCCCAGGTCAAGGTAACACCGAGCCAAGCTCTTCTCCCGACTGATCTACACAGCGCCCAGGTCAAGGTAACACCGAGCCAAGCTCTTCTCCCGACTGATCTACACAGCGCCCAGGTCAAGGTAACACCGAGCCAAGCTCTTCTCCCGACTGATCTACACAGCGCCCAGGTCAAGGTAACACCGAGCCAAGCTCTTCTCCCGACTGATCTCCACAGCGCCCAGGTCAAGGTAACACCGAGCCAAGCTCTTCTCCCGACTGATCTCCACAGCGCCCAGGTCAAGGTAACACCGAGCCAAGCTCTTCTCCCGACTGATCTCCACAGCGCCCAGGTCAAGGTAACACCGAGCCAAGCTCTTCTCCCGACTGATCTACACAGCGCCCAGGTCAAGGTAACACCGAGCCAAGCTCTTCTCCCGACTGATCTACACAGCGCCCAGGTCAAGGTAACACCGAGCCAAGCTCTTCTCCCGACTGATCTACACAGCGCCCAGGTCAAGGTAACACCGAGCCAAGCTCTTCTCCCGACTGATCTACACAGCGCCCAGGTCAAGGTAACACCGAGCCAAGCTCTTCTCCCGACTGATCTACACAGCGCCCAGGTCAAGGTAACACCGAGCCAAGCTCTTCTCCCGACTGATCTACACAGCGCCCAGGTCAAGGTAACACCGAGCCAAGCTCTTCTCCCGACTGATCTACACAGCGCCCAGGTCAAGGTAACACCGAGCCAAGCTCTTCTCCCGACTGATCTACACAGCGCCCAGGTCAAGGTAACACCGAGCCAAGCTCTTCTCCCGACTGATCTACACAGCGCCCAGGTCAAGGTAACACCGAGCCAAGCTCTTCTCCCATTTCCTCCGTCTGTACCGACTACCGAGGGCTATTGCCCGACTACACCTTGCCGTTGCCGTGATCACCCTGACCTTGTCTCGCCCACAGCACAAGATGACGAAGGAGCAGTACATCAAGATGAACCGCGGCATCAACGACAGCAAGGACCTGCCGGAGGACTACCTGTCGCAGATCTACGACGAGATCGCCGGCAACGAGATCAAGATGAAGATCACCGCCAGTGCCAAACCCGGCAAACAGGGTACGACCAGTAGTCAGGGTAGTGAATTGCCTTAGTTCCCAGGGTCGCACTTGATTGATTTCGGTGTGTTAATTATTTTGTAGATATGGGTGTATACTTACTAGGATGAACTTCGATGTCCATTTGTTCTATATGGACGTCATATAACTTAAGCAATAAGCATCTACGGCGCCTGCAAACTCCAACCATCACCATGTTATGTTAGACTATATGAGGCCCTTCCAGCCTTGATAACAAATTCAAAATATTGCCTTTAAGCTTCACCATTTCTCACCCTGCTCCTCACGCCATTTCGCAGTGGCCCAGAGCGAGAAGCAGCGGCGGCTGCTGTTTAACCTGGAGATGGAGCAGATGTCGCACGCGGCCAAGTCGCTGATGGAGGCCGCCAGCCACGTGCAGGCCGAGTTCACGTGCGCCACGCACGTGGAGCACGTGCGACCCATGTTCAAGCTGGCGTGGGCGCCGTTCCTGGCGGCGTTCAGCACCGGCCTGCAGGACTGTGACGACCCGCGGGTGGACGAGCTCTGTCTGGATGGCATCAGATGTGCCATCCGCATCGCCTGCATCTTCCAGATGAAGGTACACGGCGGGCGGGGATGGAGACCGAGGCGATGGTGTTCGATGTGGAGTACTTCTTTGCTTGAAGTCTGGTCGTGAGACGTTCGGTATTCCATTTCTCTGTTGGCCAGTCTGGACTAATGGTTGCCTGATATTCTTACCGAATTAACTGCGTGGTTTTTGTTTTGTGTTTTACTCTAAGGAGGACGTCTAGTCTACTTTGTTTCGTTCAGCCTTTGGAGGCTTATATACATGCAGCTGCTCACATAGTGGTGTCGCTGCCTTCCGTTGGCGACCCAATCGCCTGGCAATCAGGCCTACCTCGTCACAACAACCACCGTCTCTCCTACCACTCGTCTGTCTGACGGGGCTCGCTAACCCCTCGTGCCCCACAGCTGGAGCGTGACGCGTACGTGCAGGCGCTGGCTCGCTTCACCCTACTCACCGCCAACGCCGCCATCACCGAGATGAAGGCCAAGAACATCGACACGATCAAGACGCTCATCTCTGTGGCGCAGACGGACGGCAACTACCTGGGCCACTCGTGGCTGGACATCCTGCGGTGCATCTCGCAGCTGGAGCTGGCACAGCTCATAGGCACCGGTGTGCGGCCCGGCAGGCTGCGTCAGCCGGCCGGGCCCCAGCGCGGCAAGCTGGCAGATGGAGGCGGACACGGCTTCCACTTCCTCGAGAGTATAGATTGTGAGTGGTGCAGGGAAGGGGGGGGGGGGGCGGTGTAGCAGGAGTTGGCCATCGGGTGATGGGGGTGGTTAGCACGTGATGTTTGGAGGTGTTCTGAAGTACATGCGCCGGAGTTTTGGGTGCTGAGAGAATTATAATCATTTTTTTGGGAAAAGTGGACGTTAATTTGTTATGTAAAATCACTTAAAACGATAGGCGCCATGTCGGTGGTGTCACTTTGTGAGTTGAGTGTTTCAATGTGAGTTAGATTTAGCAGCTATCTTGCTCATCGAAGTGTATACGCGTTTTTGCATGCGTATTTAGTGTAATATCTACTTGAACGCATCGTTTCGTCTGGGTATTTCTGTGCCTGGTTCAGTCAGCACTAGAGACGCAAATTTCAGGACCACGGAGCCGGCGCTGGGCCCAAATTCAGGCCCGGCGTGCCTGAAGCTGTGTCTGAACTCAGGCTTGCCGGTCTCATGCCGGGCTCAGCACAAGTTATCAATTTAAAAAACTAATTAAATATACATAAATATTGGCAGAAGTCAGAACATACATGCTTAAAGATCATGATAAATTGAGAAAACAAAATATACAACAGTGAAACACCATCATAATTAATAACAATGTCACAGTTTACAAATTAAAAGTGATAACTAGTACGACCTAGCAAGGAGTGGACACACCAGTGAAACTTAATAAATCAAACTACAGGGTCAATTCATGATCAATTCATCAGCTCAGTCACTGCAGCAGTGCGAGAGTCGAGTGCAGTCAAACACAAACAACTACCTCAAATCATATTCCACTGTCATCACTAGTAACTAGGTGGGGTGGCATAAAATATTATATTTAGTCATCCCATTGCCCCAGGTCACCCCAAATTATTTTGTATAACAAATAAGTACCTATGGAACAAAACCGCCCACGTATATGATAATAATTATTGTTAATACTATTGTAAATACATATTACTGAGAATATTTATTGATACATATTTACTATTTAGTTCCACATGAGAAAGGACATATTCAAGTCATATCATTTGTAGTTTTGGTAGTGAACAAATATTTTATTTTATGCAATTACAATTATAAAGGTGGAAAGACTGCAAAACACAAACAAAAAACATTTTGCAAAGAAATCTTAAGTGGCCAAGACCTATCCCAGAATGCAAACCTGTCTAGTTCCGCTTCAACTTCTTATCACAATAGCTCCATAATTTATATATGACCTTGCATAATTACACGTGACACACTCCCCAACAACACATTCAAACCCAATTTCCAAACAATGTGTTTTGATGAGTCACATTTGCGACGAATTCGCCAGGACTGGACCGTAAAAGAATCACGTGTGTCAGTTAAGCAGCAGATCGATATTCGCGAATGTGTCACTTTGACAGATATGCACAACTTCACACCTCAGAATCGCGACGCCTCAGAATTATGTGAAGTTCATGTTCGTATTCGAAAATAAGCTGTAGTATCAAATCTTAACCCTTGGGGGCAGTTGAAGTTTAAATATTTTTAAAGAAGTCCATCTGCCTTCTTTAAAACAACAACATTGTTTGTATAAGCTATTACAATTACAACCCTAAGTAGGAATCCGCAATATGTTGACATTTTCATTTTGGTGATTTTAAGTTTTTATGGTGATAAAGTTAGTCATTTCGGTGACGGGATTAATTGTCTGCGCCGTTTTTAGCTCAACGCTTCACAATTGTCAAATACTTCAGCCGCCATTACGCACAGCAGTGAAGTTGTACCAAGGCAGTTTTACGGCCTTGGCCTTGGCAGTGAAGTAGCTTTGTTTATCTGTGCCCACTGCCCAAGGCTGTATAAATATGTGCCAAGGCCGTATAAGAGTGGCTCTGTGTGTTGACTGGCTTGGATGTTAGTTATAGATATCTTGGCTTGGATAGTGAGAAAGCCGAGGATACTCTGTAATTTAAAACAGGTTGATTATTTTACTTTTATCATTCAAGATATGATTGTCACTCCCAATGTTTTTAGTACGTTTGTCATACTTAAATGTCCAGGAAAACTTGCCTTTTCCCCATTATTCTGTGAAGTATATTTATTATTTACTAGTCCATGTCAACATTGATCAAATAAGTAAGTAGGTTGTAGTACCTCAACATTGTTTGTATAAGCTATTACAATTACAACCCAAACATTGCATTGTGTGATGTTGAGTGATGAATGCATACTTATTACATACTTTTAAGCTGCTCGTTTGGACTTGCATGATCTATATATTTATCAGGCGTCTTTTTTTTTCTTTCTTTTTGCAAACCACCAAAGATGAAAGAAGTCTACTCACCTTGACCTTTTCGACTTTCCTGTTAGTCTGTTGTTGATTATTTATCCCAAGTTCTGACTTGTGAGTTGTGTGGGATTTCTTTACTCCATGGTCCATATATATCCATTATCCATTGGTGTTTCAATGTGGTGTGTGTTAAAATGGTGCAAAATGCACATTGCAAACTATAAATATTCCTGCTAAAAGATTTTAAGTGTAGAATGAAGTATACATGCAGATTCCTAGCTGCCGCGTGCCGGGCCTGGCGGGTGCTGCCACATGTGGCCGGCCTTGATGCCGGTCCCAACTCATATATGAGCGGTGGCGGTGCGGGGCCGGTTCCTGTGTTTTGGGAAATTTCTGCATCTCTAGTCAGCACCCATCTGACCCCGTGCACGTCTCCCCGTCTCTCGCCATCTGACCCCGTCGCCGTCTTCCCGTCTCTCCCTATCTGACCCCATCGCCGTCTCCCCGTCTCTCCCCATCTGACCCCGTCGCCGTTTCCCGTCTCTCCCCATCTGACCCCGTCGCCGTCTCGCCGTCTCTCCCCATCTGACCCGGTCGCCGTCTCCCCGTCTCTCCCCATCTGACCCGGTCGCCGTCTCCCCGTCTCTCCCCATCTGACCCCGTCGCCGTCTCCCTGTCTCTCCCCATCTCTCCCCATCTGACCCGGTCGCCGTCTCCCCGTCTCTCCCCGTCTCTCCCCGTCTCTCCCCGTCTCTCCCCGTCTGACCCCGTCTCTCCCCGTCTGACCCCATCTCTCCCCGTCTCTCCCCGTCTCTCCCCGTCTCTCCCCGTCTCTCCCCGTCTCTCCCCGTCTCTCCCCGTCTCTCCCCGTCTCTCCCCGTCTCTCCCCGTCTCTCCCCGTCTCTCCCCGTCTCTCCCCGTCTCTCCCCGTCTGACCCCGTCTCTCCCCGTCTCTCCCCGTCTCTCCCCGTCTGACCCCGTCTCTCCCCATCTGACCCCGTCTTTTCCCGTCTGACCCCGTCTCCTCCCGTCTCTCCCCGTCTGACCCCGTCTCTCCCCGTCTGACCCCGTCTCTCCCCGTCTGACCTCGTCTCCCCCGTCTGACCCCGTCTATCCCCGTCTCTCCCCGTCTCTCCCCGTCTCTCCCCGTCTCTCCCCGTCTCTCCCCGTCTCTCCCCGTCTCTCCCCGTCTCTCCCCGTCTCTCCCCGTCTCTCCCCGTCTCTCCCCGTCTGACCCCGTCTCCCCCCGTCTGACCCCGTCTGACCCCGTCTCGCTCCGTCTCTCCCCGTCTGACCCCGTCTCCCCCCCCCCCCCATCTGACCCGGTCGCCGTCGCCCCGTCCGTCAGTCACGGGCACGGCCGAGCGGCGGATGGCCAGCGTGGTCGAGTCGATGGGCGAGACCAACTCCCAGAGCGTGGTGGTGGCCGTGGACCGCATCTTCACCGGCTCCATCCGGCTCGACGGAGACGCCGTCGTCGACTTCGTGGACGCCCTCTGTCACGTACGTCACATGCGCCACTACGTCACTACGTCACATGCGTCACTACGTCACATGCGTCACTACGTCACATGCGTCACTACGTCACATGTGTCACTACGTCACATGCGTAACATGCGTCACTACGTCACTACGCCACATGCGTCACTACGTCACATGCGTCACTACGTCACATGCGTCACTACGTCACATGTGTCACTACGTCACATGTGTCACTACGTCACATGCGTAACATGCGTCACTACGTCACTACGCCACATGCGTCACTACGCCACATGCGTCACTACGCCACATGCGTCACTACGTCACTACGCCACATGCGTCACTACGTCACATGCGTAACTACGTCACATGTGTCACTACGTCACTACGCCACATGCGTCACTACGCCACAATGTCACATGCGTCACTACGTCACATGCGCCACCGTCATATGCGTCACTATGTCACATGCGTCACTACGTCACATGCGTCACTACGTCACATGCGTCACTACGTCATTCACGGCGGCGGGAAGGGGACACTGTTATGGGTGTTTCTCGCTGGAACAGTGGTTACTCTTGGTGTTGTGATGTGCGTGAGCGGCCGTTGTTGGTTTACATGGAATTGCAAGACTCCCTGACGAGGGTGACAGCCAAGACACCAGACGAGTGCGCGCGATAGAAGTGGGCAGAAACAGTTTCAGTGATGTTATAGGGTTTGTTTTTGTGAGTGTTCCACATTTGTAATGACCTCCTGGCTCCGTCTAACGTCACTAACTTTCCCGTCTCGACCTATCTTGTCGCTGAACCCGCCGTCCGTCCTGCAGGTGTCTCGGGACGAGCTGGCGCAGTCACAGCCTCGGATGTTCTCCCTGACCAAGCTGGTCGAGATCTCCTACTACAACATGGGCCGCATCCGACTGCAGTGGTCGCGCATCTGGAAAAAACTCGGCGAACACTTCAACCGGGTGAGAATAGCGGCGGTTTGGGCAGGAGTGCGTCCGGTCACATCGACTAGCGCATGTGTACTGATGCTGCGCCATATATCTGTGGCTGTTTCGGCGCCCGTGATCCCCAATCATCGTCATCATCACGTGCACTGGCTGCTGCTTCTTTGCTAAACTGAGTACCTGCTAAAGTTATCAGATTCGTATATTAACCAGTGACGGTAATGACTGTAATCGCTCAGTAATACACTATGTGTGTATGTCATCGGCACTAGCTGAGCTGCGTGAGCATGTCAACTTTCGGCGCTCCCACACGGCTGTGTTGTCTCGCAGGTGGGCTGTAACCCGACGGAGGAGATCTCGTTCTTTGCCGTCGACTCGCTCCGTCAGCTGTCGATGAAGTTCATCGAGAAGGGCGAGCTGGCCAACTTCCGCTTCCAGAAGGACTTCCTCCGACCGTTCGAGTACATCATGAAGTCCAACAGGTCCGTAACTACTGGCTATACCAGGGTTACTTTGATCCAGGGTTGTTTCTTATGTGGCGATGGAATCTCGGCCTTGACCGATGGATCCGCGACTCTCGGCGATCTAATGTCAACTCAGAGCGATATAATGGCAATTCAGACCGATATAATTTATATTCGGAATATTGAAATTCCCACCTCGAGCAATGGCATCCTGCTTTCCGACCCCGAGCGATGATTTGGCCATGCGGTGGTCCTTCGCTGTTCTCCAGCGGCATGGTTTGAGTCTTGCGACTTCCGTTAGCCCAGACATGCACCGCATGCCACTATGGTGAACGCGTCGCCTCCATGGTGGCTCAGCGGCAAAGTTGTCGCCTCAACTGACACCGGTGCTCGGCATGTGAGCCAGGTCGCCAACGATCCAGGACATGGTGGTGCGCTGTGTGGCGCAGATGGTCAACTCGCAGGCGCGCAACATCCGCTCCGGCTGGAACAACATCTTCAGCGTGTTCCACCTGGCCGCCTCCGGCATGGACGAGAACGTGGTGGAGCTCTCCTTCCAGACCACCGGCTCCATCATCTGTGAGTATCGAACAGCAGCTGTCTGTCTCTGAGACCACTTTGGACGGCTGTCCCAACAGACTGCTCTCACTCAGCTACAGAAATACAAGTCCCCGTTCTTCGATTCGTGTTTAAAAAACTGTATGTGAAATTGCGAGATAGTCTTGGAAAGGCTGCATTGCCGAGCTGCTGATTCTGAGGATCAGAATCAGCTTCCAAAAATAATTGCTTTGCATTGCACTGACGCGACACCTGTCGTTTGCAGCTACCGTGTTCGAGAACCACCTAGCGATCGCGATCGACAGCTTCCAGGACTCGATCAAGTGTCTGTCCGAGTTCGCGTGCAACGCCCAGTTCCCGGACACGAGTATGGAGGCAATCCGCCTGATCCGCAGCTGCGCGCGCTACGTGGCCGAGTCGCCACACCTGTTCAGAGACCACAACATCGAGGACAAGACCATCTCCGAGGAGGACCGGGTGTGGGTGCGCGCCTGGTTCCCCATCATGTTCGAGCTCTCCTGCATTGTCAACAGGTACGGACACAGCTGCTGGTTGGGGGAGCGGAGTGGAGAGGATTCGTTTGGCGCGTAGCGATGGCGTGTTTGGGTGCGTTTGTGGAAAATGGTGGAAGCGATTTTGTTAGGCGTATGGATGTTGCGGTAGATCTTTGTTGTTACCTGGCTTTGGTTATCTTATGCAATTATGCCTTGCTACTCTCCATTCTTTTACTTGAATGAAAATGTCGCCTGCGCCCATCCCGATAATCGCGTTAAAATGATATGGCCGTGACTATTGAGTCGGCAGAGCTTGCTGTGTAGTGTGCTCCCCTGTTTCGCGGGTAGCCGTGACTGGATGGCACCGGCGGAGAGGACCGCCTGACACCCTGGTCCCGTGCTGGCAGGTGTAAGTTGGACGTACGGACCCGCGCGCTCACCGTCATGTTCGAGATCATCAAGACGTACGGCATGACTTACCGCCAGCACTGGTGGAAGGACCTCTTCCAGATCCTGTTCCGCATCTTCGACAACATGAAGCTGCCCGAGCAGCAGCAGGAGGTAAGTGGCACCACCGCCGCTAAGAGAGTTATGGTCAGCTAGTTGTCTGTCAGCGGCTATCGTTATGTTTCCACCGCCTATGCTGCTTTCACGTGCCTTCGCCGGCCTCTTGCCGGCAGCTAGTCTGAGGCTTATTTTCAACTGTGAGGTAAACACCTCGCGTTGGCGCTCTTCGATGTAGCGTTTTTGTGTGTCCTGTTCGGTTTGTAGCTTGTCTGGCCGCCCAGTTCGTTTTGCACTCGCGCTTGATCACGGGCTTCGTTTGTTTTGGGACAGCCTTTGCGTTGAGCGGTGTGTTTCGGTATCGTTTGCTGCTGTTTTCTATCCTCGCTCTTACTCCCTGTCTCGGGCGGCCCGCCTGCCAAGCGGCACAAATTAGGGAATTGGGGCATTCAGAAGGACAATTTTGCAGGATTAATCCTCCTACCCTGGCTATTTGGTCGTGTTGTTCCTAGCCACAATCAAACACAGAGAACTACAGCTATAATTAGTGATGTGATGTACAAAACTGTGATTCTGCGTACTCACCTACTTACCACCACTAATTATAAATTGGTGCCGGGTTGAACGCATTGCAACTACTCTGTCATGTATAAACATAAACGATCCCTGTCCAGACGATCCCCGGCACAGCCGTGCGGAAATGCGACCCAGTCGTTTTAGTGCGGCTGCAACGCATTCATGAGCGCGGTACTCCCAAACCGTGCTATCGGTGACAAGGTGGGGTCGCGGGGTCCCTTTGGGTCGCGCCGTCAGACGGGATCACCTCACCAGAGATGAAACAAGCTGGTGTCGCGGGGTCCCTTTAGCACGTGCCGTCAGACGGGATCACCTCACCAGAGATGAAACAAAGCGTCCAGAAGTGGTAACACGATTACGGAAATGCTTAGAAACATGTGAAGTGCTGCGCCCAGGGATTTTTACCTGTCAAAGTCCCTCTGACCCTCGATTTTCGGGAGCCTCCAAACTAGGCCTTTTGTCCTTTCTACTCTACTGAACGATTGTCGTTTATGTTCTTTTTATTACAAGAAATGAAAAGGTTTCCATAATCACGTTGACAATTTTCGTCGACAAGTTCGCCAGCTGTCTGGATATTTCCTTTCGGGCCGCTGTCGTCGTTTGGCCGGGTCAGGCTGGGCCGGGCCGCCCGGGCCGGGGAGCAGCCCGTGTACCGCCGCCGGGGCGCCCGCTCTGTCTGATTCGGTTCTCTTCTTTAACAGATTTGCGTGCACCCAGACGTCCAGCTGGATGTTAGTACATGTGCCGCCGGTCGCGGCGCGGCAGACTTTGTCACGCCGATTAAGCATGCGTCCGAAACCCATTTGCATGTTCCTGGCGAGGATCCCCAGCTTTTCCTTATACCACAATAATATGCCCCCTTCATTTTGTGATTCCCATGTCCTGTTGTTTGTGTTGCCTGCAATAGATTATTTGTCATTTTGACGTTTGCTTATTCTCCTGCCATATCCTTTTCCGAACTGGTTTCCCTCGGAGTGCATTTAACCAGTTGCGTGTTATGCCTTTTTGTCCTTTGTATGCCCTTTTTTACTTTAAATACTAACGATTAAACACCTTTTTAGTTCCGTTTCCACCACTAACATTTAACTATGTATGTGTCCTGATTGCCTGATGCCTGTATAATGTCCTGATGGCTCCACACAGCCACTGTACGCCAACTACCTGATCTGTTTGCCGAGTGCATTTGTTAGAGCACGATGCGTGGTGTGCGAGTCCCCGATAATAATGCCGGACTAACGGTAATCATCACCTGACTGCCTGCAGATTATATGAGCATCTTGATTAACATTTGCGCATTTAACCATATTAACAGGCCAATGCGTTATATTCTTTTCAAATCGTTCCATTGTATCACTGACTACTGCCGACTGTTAACTGGCTAGGGAAGTAATGTATCCGGCATAGCAGTGCTCCGGCCAGCAGATGGCCGACATTCATTATAGCACGATGTTGACGCTGTGTGTGTGTGTGTGTCGGTGTGCGCGTTACAGAAGGCCGAGTGGATGACGACCACGTGCAACCACGCTCTGTACGCCATCATCGACGTGTTCACCCAGTACCACGACACGCTGCAGCCCATCCTGCTGGAGCCGCTGTACAGCCAGCTGCACTGGTGTGTCAGGCAGGGTATGTACTGTCGCAGCACCCCAAACAGCACCACACACAGCTGACCCCACACAGCTGACCCCACACAGCACCCCACACAGCACCCCACACAGCACCCCACACAGCTGACCCCACACAGCACCCCACACAGCACCCCACACAGCTGACCCCACACAGCTGACCCCACACAGCTGACCCCACACAGCTGACCCCACACAGCACCCCACACAGCACCCCACACAGCACCCCACACAGCACCCCACACAGCACCCCACACAGCACCCCACACAGCTGACCCCACACAGCTGACCCCACACAGCTGACCCCACACAGCTGACCCCACACAGCTGACCCCACACAGCTGACCCCACACAGCTGACCCCACACAGCTGACCCCACACAGCTGACCCCACACAGCTGACCCCACACAGCTGACCCCACACAGCTGACCCCACACAGCTGACCCCACACAGCTGACCCCACACAGCTGACCCCACACAGCTGACCCCACACAGCTGACCCCACACAGCTGACCCCACACAGCTGACCCCACACAGCTGACCCCACACAGCTGGCCCCACACAGCACCCCACACAGCTGACCCCACACAGCTGACCCCACACAGCTGACCCCACACAGCTGACCCCACACAGCTGACCTCACACAGCTGACCTCACACAGCTGGCCCCACACAGCACCCCACACAGCTGACCCCACACAGCTGACCCCACACAGCACCCCACACAGCACCCCACACAGCACCCCACACAGCACCCCACACAGCTGACCCCACACAGCTGACCCCACACAGCTGACCCCACACAGCACCCCACACAGCACCCCACACAGCACCCCACACAGCACCCCACACAGCACCCCACACAGCACCCCACACAGCACCCCACACAGTTGACCCCACACAGCTGACCCCACACAGCTGACCCCACACAGCTGACCCCACACAGCTGACCACACACAGCTGACCCCACACAGGTGACCCCACACAGCACCCCACACAGCACCCCACACAGGCGACCCCACACAGCACCCCACACAGCACCCCACACAGCTGACCCCACACAGCTGACCCCACACAGCTGACCCCACACAGCTGACCACACACAGCTGACCCCACACAGCTGACCCCACACAGCACCCCACACAGCACCCCACACAGGCGACCCCACACAGCACCCCACACAGCACCCCACACAGCTGACCCCACACAGCTGACCCCACACAGCTGACCCCACACAGCTGACCACACACAGCTGACCCCACACAGCTGACCCCACACAGCACCCCACACAGCACCCCACACAGCACCCCACACAGCACCCCACACAGCACCCCACACAGCTGACCCCACACAGCTGACCCCACACAGCTGACCCCACACAGCTGACCCCACACAGCACCACACACAGCTGACCCCACACACAGCACCCCACACAGCACCACACACAGCACCCCACACAGCACCCCACACAGCACCCCACACAGCACCACACACAGCACCCCACACAGCACCCCACACAGCACCCCACACAGCACCCCACACAGCACCCCACACAGCACCTCACACAGCACCACACACAGCACCCCACACAGCACCCCACACAGCACCCCACACAGCACCCCACACAGCACCACACACAGCACCCCACACAGCACCCCACACAGCACCCCACACAGCTGGCCCCACACAGCACCCCACACAGCTGACCCCACACAGCTGACCCCACACAGCTGACCCCACACAGCACCCCACACAGCACCCACACAGCACCCCACACAGCACCCCACACAGCAGACCCCACACAGCTGACCCCACACACAGCACCCTACACAGCACCCCACACAGCTGACCCCACACAGCTGACCCCACACAGCACCACACACAGCACCCCACACAGCACCCCACACAGCACCCCACACAGCTGGCCCCACACAGCACCCCACACAGCTGACCCCACACAGCTGACCCCACACAGCTGACCCCACACAGCACCCCACACAGCACCCCACACAGCACCCCACACAGCACCCCACACAGCACCCCACACAGCTGACCCCACACAGCACCCCACACAGCACCCCACACAGCACCCCACACAGCACCCCACACAGCACCCCACACAGCACCCCACACAGCACCCCACACAGCACCCCACACAGCACCCCACACAGCTGACCCCACACAGCTGACCCCACACAGCTGACCCCACACAGCTGACCCCACACAGCACCCCACACAGCACCCCACACAGCACCCCACAGAGCTGGCCCCACACAGCTGACCCCACACAGCACCACACACAGCACCCCACACAGCACCCCACACAGCACCCCACACAGCACCCCACACAGCTGGCCCCACACAGCTGACACCACACAGCTGACCCCACACAGCTGACCCCACACAGCACCCCACACAGCACCCCACACAGCACCCCACACAGCACCCCACACAGCACCCCACACAGCACCACACACAGCACCCCACACAGCACCCCACACACAGCTGACCCCACACACAGCACCCTACACAGCACCCCACACAGCACCCCACACAGCACCCCACACAGCACCCCACACAGCACCCCACACAGCACCCCACACAGCACCCCACACAGCACCCCACACAGCACCCCACACAGCACCCCCACACAGCACCCCACACAGCACCCCACACAGCACCCCACACAGCTGACCCCACACAGCTGACCCCACACACAGCACCCTACACAGCACCCCACACAGCACCCCACACAGCACCACACACAGCACCCCACACAGCTGACCCCACACACAGCACCCCACACAGCACCCCACACAGCACCCCACACAGCACCACACACAGCACCCCACACAGCACCCCACACAGCACCCCACACAGCACCACACACAGCACCCCACACAGCACCCCACACAGCACCCCACACAGCACCCCACACAGCTGACCCCACACAGCACCACACACAGCTGACCCCACACAGCACCACACACAGCACCCCACACAGCACCCCACACAGCACCCCACACAGCACCCCACACAGCTGACCCCACACAGCTGACCCCACACAGCACCCCACACAGCACCCCACACAGCACCCCACACAGCACCCCACACAGCACCCCACACAGCTGGCCCCACACAGCACCCCACACAGCTGGCCCCACACAGCTGGCCCCACACAGCTGACCCCACACAGCTGACCCCACACAGCACCCCACACAGCACCCCACACAGCTGGCCCCACACAGCACCCCACACAGCTGACCCCACACAGCTGACCCCACACAGCTGACCCCACACAGCACCCCACACAGCACCCCACACAGCACCCCACACAGCTGGCCCCACACAGCTGGCCCCACACAGCTGGCCCCACACAGCTGACCCCACACAGCTGACCCCACACAGCTGACCCAACACACAGCACCCTACACAGCTGACCCCACACAGCTGACCCCACACAGGCGACCCCACACAGGCTGCACCCCACACAGCACCCCACACAGCACCCCACACAGCACCCCACACAGCACCCCACACAGCACCACACACAGCACCACACACAGCACCACACACAGCTGACCCCACACAGCTGACCCCACACAGCACCCCACACAGCACCCCACACAGCACCCCACACAGCACCCCACACAGCACCCCACACAGCACCCCACACTGCTGGCCCCACACAGCACCCCACACAGCTGACCCCACACAGCTGACCCCACACAGCTGACCCCACACAGCTGACCCCACACAGCACCCCACACAGCACCCCACACAGCACCCCACACAGCACCCCACACAGCACCCCACACAGCACCCCACACAGCTGGCCCCACACAGCTGGCCCCACACAGCTGGCCCCACACAGCTGGCCCCACACAGCTGACCCCACACAGCACCCTACACAGCTGACCCCACACAGCTGACCCCACACAGGCTGCACCCCACACAGCACCCCACACAGCACCCCACACAGCACCCCACACAGCACCCCAAGCAGCACCACACACAGCACCCCACACAGCACCCCACACAGCAGACCCCGCACAGCTGACCCCGCACAGCTGACCCCGCACAGCTGACCCCGCACAGCTGACCCCATACAGCACCCCACACAGCACCCCACACAGCACCCCACACAGCACCCCACACAGCACCCCCACACAGCACCCCACACAGCACCCCACACAGCACCCCACACAGCACCCCACACAGCACCCCACACAGCTGACCCCACACAACACCCCACACAGCACCACACACAGCACCACACACAGCACCCCACACAGCACCCCACACAGCACCCCACACAGCACCCCACACAGCACCCCACACAGCACCCCACACAGCTGACCCCACACAGCTGACCCCACACAGCTGACCCCACACAGCTGACCCCACACAGCACCCCACACAGCACCCCACACAGCACCCCACCCAGCACCCCACACAACACCCCACACAGCTGACCCCACACAGCTGACCCCACACAGCACCCCACACAGCACCCCACACAGCTGACCCCACACAGCACCCCACACAGCACCCCACACAGCACCCCACACAGCTGACCCCACACAGCACCACACACAGCTGACCCCACACAGCACCACACACAGCACCCCGCACAGCACCCCACACAGCACCCCACACAGCTGACCCCACACAGCACCCCAAACAGCACCACACACAGCACCCCACACAGCACCCCACACAGCACCACACACAGCTGACCCCACACAGCACCACACACAGCACCCCACACAGCACCACACACAGCTGACCCCACACAGCACCACACACAGCACCACACACAGCACCACACACAGCACCCCAAACAGCACCACACACAGCACCACACACAGCACCCCACACAGCACCACACACAGCTGACCCCACACAGCACCCCAAACAGCACCACACGCAGCACCCCACACAGCACCACACACAGCTGACCCCACACAGCACCACACACAGCACCCCAAACAGCACCCCAAACAGCACCCCACACAGCACCCCACACAGCAC
Organism: Chirona hameri; assembly: GCA_036785665.1. NCBI lineage: Eukaryota > Metazoa > Arthropoda > Thecostraca > Balanomorpha > Balanidae > Chirona > Chirona hameri. Next base: position 58,085 of record JAXIVJ010002813.1, on the reverse strand, counting down.
CCCACACAGCACCCCACACAGCACCCCACACAGCACCCCACACAGCACCCCACACAGCACCCCACACAGCACCCCACACAGCACCCCACACAGCACCCCAAACAGCACCACACACATCACCACACACAGCACCCCACACAGCACCCCACACAGCACCCCACACAGCACCCCACACAGCATCCCACACAGCACCCCAAACAGCACCACACACAGCACCCCACACAGCACCACACACAGCACCACACACAGCACCCCACACAGCACCACACACAGCACCACACACAGCACCACACACAGCACCCCACACAGCACCCCAAACAGTACCACACACAGCACCCCAAACAGTACCACACACAGCACCCCACACAGCACCCCACACAGCACCCCACACAGCACCCCACACAGCACCCCACACAGCACCCCACACAGCACCACACACAGCACCACACACAGCACCCCACACAGCACCCCACACAGCTGACCCCACACAGCTGACCCCACACAGCACCACACACAGCACCCCACACAGCACCCCACACAGCTGACCCCACACAGCACCCCACACAGCACCCCACACAGCACCCCACACAGCACCCCACACAGCACCCCACACAGCACCACACACAGCACCCCACACAGCACCCCACACAGCACCCCACACAGCTGACCCCACACAGCACCACACAAAGCACCCCACATAGCACCCCAAACAGCACCACACACAGCACCACACACAGCACCCCACACAGCACCCCACACAGCACCCCACACAGCACCCCACACAGCACCCCACACAGCACCCCACACAGCACCCCACACAGCACCCCACACAGCACCCCACACAGCACCACACACAGCACCCCACACAGCACCCCACACAGCTGACCCCACACAGCTGACCCCACACAGCACCACACACAGCACCCCACACAGCACCCCAAACAGCACCACACACAGCACCACACACAGCACCCCACACAGCTGACCCCACACAGCACCCCACACAGCACCCCACACAGCACCCCACACAGCACCCCACACAGCACCCCACACAGCACCCCACACAGCACCCCACACAGCACCCCACACAGCACCCCAAACAGCACCCCAAACAGCACCACACACAGCACCCCACACAACACCCCACACAGCACCCCACTCAGCACCCCATACAGCACCCCACACAGCACCCCACACAGCACCCCACACAGCACCCCACACAGCACCCCACACAGCACCCCATACAGCACCCCACACAGCACCCCACACAGCACCCCACACAGCACCCCACACAGCTGACCCCACACAGCACCCCACACAGCACCACACACAGCACCCCAAACAGCACCACACACAGCACCACACACAGCACCCCACACAGCACCCCACACAGCACCCCATACAGCACCCCACACAGCACCCCACACAGCACCCCACACAACACCACACACAGCACCCCACCCAGCTGGCCCCACACAGCACCCCACACAGCACCCCACTCAGCACCCCATACAGCACCCCACACAGCACCCCACACAGCACCACACACAGCACCCCACACAGCACCCCACACCGGACAGTGCTGTGCTTAACACATCGATAGGCATGGGCGCCATGTGACCTACGTTGTCGGAGCGCCCCTAAACCCCAATCATCATCATCGATAGGCTACTATGTTGTTTCAGAGAAGGTATCCCCCTAGCGATAGACTCTGATTTCCTCGTGCCTACCACAAGGTTCGATCTGCGGATCTAAATTGCCAAATTCCGATACTACCACCCAACGTTCTAATGTGTTGTAATCGCTCACTTTGTACTGCTCTCTCCGCCCTTTTCACCGAGCTCACCCCGCTGCTGCCTCTCGCCTCAGATAACGAGCAGCTGGCGCGGTCGGGCACCAACTGTCTGGAGAACCTGGTGATCTCGAACGGTGTCAAATTCCGGCCGGAGACGTGGGACCAGACGTGTCGCTGTATGCTGGACATCTTCAACTCGACCATCCCGCACCAGCTGGTCACATGGCGACCCGGCGAGGCCACAGAGCCCGTGCCCGATCCAAAGGTCAGTACGTGTCGCGTCAGACGGCCCGGCGAGGCCACAGAGCCCGTGCCTAATCCAAAGGTCAGTACGTGTCGCGTCAGACGGCCCGGCGAGGCCACAGAGCCCGTGTCTGATCCAAAGGTCAGTACGTGTCGCGTCAGACGGCCCGGCGAGGCCACAGAGCTCGTGCCTGATCCAAAGGTCAGTACGTGTCGCGTCAGACGGCCTGAGGAGGTCACCGAGCCCGTGCCTGATCCAAAGGTCAGTACGTGTCGCGTCAGACGGCCCGGCGAGGCCACAGAGCCCGTGCCTGATCCAAAGGTCAGTACGTGTCGCGTCAGACGGCCTGAGGAGGTCACCGAGCCCGTGCCTGATCCAAAGGTCAGTACGTGTCGCGTCAGACGGCCCGGCGAGGCCACAGAGCTCGTGCCTGATCCAAAGGTCAGTACGTGTCGCGTCAGACGGCCTGAGGAGGTCACCGAGCCCGTGCCTGATCCAAAGGTCAGTACGTGTCGCGTCAGACGGCCCGGCGAGGCCACAGAGCCCGTGCCTGATCCAAAGGTCAGTACGTGTCGCGTCAGACGGCCCGGCGAGGCCACAGAGCCCGTGCCTGATCCAAAGGTCAGTACGTGTCGCGTCAGACGGCCCGGCGAGGCCACAGAGCCCGTGCCTGATCCAAAGGTCAGTACGTGTCGCGTCAGACGGCCCGGCGAGGCCACAGAGCTCGTGCCTGATCCAAAGGTCAGTACGTGTCGCGTCAGACGGCCTGAGGAGGTCACCGAGCCCGTGCCTGATCCAAAGGTCAGTACGTGTCGCGTCAGACGGCCCGGCGAGGCCACAGAGCCCGTGCCTGATCCAAAGGTCAGTACGTGTCGCGTCAGACGGCCCGGCGAGGCCACAGAGCCCGTGCCTGATCCAAAGGTCAGTACGTGTCGCGTCAGACGGCCTGAGGAGGTCACCGAGCCCGTGCCTGATCCAAAGGTCAGTACGTGTCGCGTCAGACGGCCCGGCGAGGCCACAGAGCCCGTGCCTGATCCAAAGGTCAGTACGTGTCGCGTCAGACGGCCCGGCGAGGCCACAGAGCCCGTGCCTGATCCAAAGGTCAGTACGTGTCGCGTCAGACGGCCCGGCGAGGCCACAGAGCTCGTGCCTGATCCAAAGGTCAGTACGTGTCGCGTCAGACGGCCCGGCGAGGCCACAGAGCTCGTGCCTGATCCAAAGGTCAGTACGTGTCACGTCAGACGGCCCGGCGAGGCTACAGAGCTCGTGCCTGATCCAAAGGTCAGTACGTGTCACGTCAGACGGCCCGGCGAGGCCACAGAGCCCGTGCCTGATCCAAAGGTCAGTACGTGTCGCGTCAGACGGCCCGGCGAGGCCACAGAGCTCGTGCCTGATCCAAAGGTCAGTACGTGTCACGTCAGACGGCCCGGCGAGGCCACAGAGCCCGTGCCTGATCCAAAGGTCAGTACGTGTCGCGTCAGACGGCCTGAGGAGGTCACCGAGCCCGTGCCTGATCCAAAGGTCAGTACGTGTCGCGTCAGACGGCCCGGCGAGGCCACAGAGCCCGTGCCTGATCCAAAGGTCAGTACGTGTCACGTCAGACGGCCCGGCGAGGCCACAGAGCCCGTGCCTAATCCAAAGGTCAGTACGTGTCACGTCAGACGGCTTGAGGAGGTCACCGAGCCCGTGCCTGATCCAAAGGTCAGTACGTGTCGCGTCAGACGGCCCGGCGAGGCTACAGAGCTCGTGCCTGATCCAAAGGTCAGTACGTGTCACGTCAGACGGCCCGGCGAGGCCACAGAGCCCGTGCCTGATCCAAAGGTCAGTACACAATGGACGATTGGGACGGTTGACCACAACGCATAGTTATAACTACCATTCACTGTGCTTGGCCGAAACATGTGTTTTCGACTGTGTGCTGTATTTTAGTTTGTCAGTTTGATGTGCTCCGATAGTCCTGGGTCTGACCGTGTGCCTATGCGTCTCCTCAGTCGCCCCAGAGCCCGACAGAGCCGCCGGCCGAGATCATGAGCCGGGCGGACAGCATGCGCAGCATCAACAGCATCGGCTCGCAGACCAACGACGACAAGAACAGGAAGATCATGAAGATGAAGGTACGCTGGCCGGCCGGTGTCACGGTGGTAGGGCAGTGCGGGTGTCTGAGGAGCAGCTAAACTGACTGACTGTCCTGGGCTCCCGGGGCTCAGCGATCACGTTCACTGCTCCTGGGTGTCGATGTGTTGACTATTATGACGGGGATGTCGCCGTGTGAGGTCTCCGGCCTGTGCACCGCTCCCCAGTACTCTGTTTAGTGAACAGTCTGTGAGCGTGTGCATAGTCCCTGGGTCTGTTTGTTTAATCTGCAAACTCGTCGCCCCGTACTCTCACACCCGGCTGACGGCCTCCTATGACCCAACCTCCGCCCACTCCCCCGCTCGGCAGACCAGTCCGGGTCATATGACCAAGCCTCACTAGCTTACTCCGCAGGTGCACCAGGATCACCAGCTGTTCGCCGGCCTGCTGATCCGCTGCGTGGTGCAGCTGGAGCTGATCCAGACGATCGACAACATCGTCTTCTTCCCCACCACCTCCCGCAAGGAGGACGCGGAGAACCTGGCGCTGGCGCAGGCCGAGGCGCTCCGCCAGCGGCTCTCCGACGACGCCCAGCAGCGCGAGGACCAGGGCATGTACCCCTACCTGAGCGCGACGCAGCTATTCCAGCTCATAGACTGTCTGATGCAGAGCCACCGCTTCGCCAAGCAGTTCAATGCCGATCACGATCAGCGGAATCTGCTGTGGAGAGCAGGTGAGTGGAGACGGCCGCAGCTCCAGCAGCAGGGTTGTGGATGTGGATGTGATTGTGATTGTGGATGTGGTTGTGGATGTGGATGTGGTTGTGGATGTGGATGTGGATGTGGATGTGGATGTGGATGTGGATGTGGTTGTGGTTGTGGTTGTGGTTGTGGTTGTGGATGTGGATGTGGATGTGGATGTGGATGTGGTTGTGGATGTGATTGTGGATGTGGATGTGGTTGTGGATGTGATTGTGGATGTGGATGTGGGTGTGGTTGTGGATGTGGATGTGGCTGTGGTTGTGGTTGTGGCTGTGGATATGCATTATCCTTTGACTCCCAGCTGTTAACGGAGGCATTGTGGCCTTTGTGCTATTTGTGTGTGACCAATGATATCGAGCTACAGAGTTAGCGAATATCTCAGTCCTATTCTCAGTATCTCAGTCATGTTGACAAGGAAGCCACTTATGACAGTGGTTTCCATGTCGAATTCATCATGCCCACCCATGATTGTGTGGGTACCCGACTCACGAGAACAACACGACGTCCAGCTGTCGATGCCTGCCCAGTGTGGTGCCGATTGGAGCGGAGTGCCACCACTACGGTCCTCCCCCGACTTCGCCACGCACCCCGCCCCTCGCTGACCACTCTTCCCCTCTGTGCACCCCGCCCCTCGCTGACGACTCTCATCCTCTGTGCACCCCGCCCCTCACTGTCGACTCTCTCCCTCTGTGCACCCCGCCCCTCACTGCCGACTCTCTCCCTCTGTGCACCCCGCCCCTCACTGCCGACTCTCTCCCTCTGTGCACCCCGCCCCTCACTGCCGACTCTCTCCCTCTGTGCACCCCGCCCCTCACTGACGACTCTCTCCCTCTGTGCACCCCGCCCCTCGCTGACGACTCTCATCCTCTGTGCACCCCGCCCCTCACTGCCGACTCTCTCCCTCTGTGCACCCCGCCCCTCACTGTCGACTCTCTCCCTCTGTGCACCCCGCCCCTCACTGCCGACTCTCTCCCTCTGTGCACCCCGCCCCTCACTGACGACTCTCTCCCTCTGTGCACCCCGCCCCTCGCTGACGACTCTCATCCTCTGTGCACCCCGCTCATCACTGCCGACTCTCTCCCTCTGTGCACCCCGCCCCTCACTGTCGACTCTCTCCCTCTGTGCACCCCGCCCCTCACTGCCGACTCTCTCCCTCTGTGCACCCCGCCCCTCACTGCCGACTCTCTCCCTCTGTGCACCCCGCCCCTCACTGACGACTCTCATCCTCTGTGCACCCCGCACCTCACTGCCGACTCTCTCCCTCTGTGCACCCCGCCCCTCACTGTCGACTCTCTCCCTCTGTGCACCCCGCCCCTCGCTGACGACTCTTCCCCTCTGTACACCCCGCCCCTCACTGCCGACTCTCTCCCTCTGTGCATCCCGTCCCTCGCTGACGACTCTCATCCTCTGTGCACCCCGCCCCTCGCTGACGACTCTCATCCTCTGTGCACCCCGCCCCTCACTGCTGACTCTCTCCCTCTGTGCACCCCGCCCCTCACTGCCGACTCTCTCCCTCTGTGCACCCCGCCCCTCACTGTCGACTCTCTCCCTCTGTGCACCCCGCCCCTCACTGCCGACTCTCTCCCTCTATGCACCCCGCCCCTCACTGACGACTCTCTCCCTCTGTGCACCCCGCCCCTCGCTGACGACTCTCATCCTCTGTGCACCCCGCCCCTCACTGCCGACTCTCTCCCTCTGTGCACCCCGCCCCTCACTGTCGACTCTCTCCCTCTGTGCACCCCGCCCCTCGCTGACGACTCTTCCCCTCTGTACACCCCGCCCCTCACTGCCGACTCTCTCCCTCTGTGCATCCCGTCCCTCACTGCCGACTCTCTCCCTCTGTGCATCCCGTCCCTCGCTGACGACTCTCTCCCTCTGTGCATCCCGTCCCTCGCTGACGACTCTCTCCCTCTGTGCATCCCGTCCCTCGCTGACGACTCTCTCCCTCTGTGCACCCCGCCCCTCACTGACGACTCTCCCTCTGTGCATCCCGCCCCTCACTGCCGACTCTCTCCCTCTGTGCATCCCGTCCCTCGCTGACGACTCTCTCCCTCTGTGCACCCCGCCCCTCGCTGACGACTCTTCCCCTCTGTCGTCAGCGAGGTACGCCCCTCACTGCCGATTATCCCCCTCTGTGCACCCCACTCTTCAGCGGTACTGGCCCGCCCCTCTCACGAACCCCTCCCCTCGCTGCAGGCTTCAAGGGCAACGCCAAGCCGAACCTGTTGAAGCAGGAGACGCAGAGCCTGGCGTGCGCGCTGCGCATCCTGTTCCGTCTGTACGCGGACGAGTCGCGGCGCGCCGAGTGGCCGCAGGTGCAGCAGCGGCTGATTGCCACATGCCGCGAGGCCCTCGAGTACTACCTCAGCCTGCAGTCGGAGGCGCACAGGGATGCCTGGGTGGCCCTGCTGCTGCTGTTCCTCACCAGGGTGCAGAAGATGGACGATGAGAGGGTGAGAGCATTGTGCCCGGCGGGGGCAGGCAGGGGCGCTATGTCTGATTTTTAGTGCGGTCAGAAAATGTGTCGATGTGTTTTACATCGATGTTGAATATTTGACAGATTATCCCCTAATTCAGTTACCAGTCTGATGAAGGACACTTAACTAGCCGAAATCTCCCTCCAATGACAACAATGATTGATGGTGAAAAAGACTTAAGAAGTGTACAGTGTCCTAGTTCAGCAATGCCGTCTGTAAAAGCTGCGATGTAAGTCTGTTGGGAGGGAGCCCCTGTGAATGTCCACGTTTTCCGCTGCTGCGTCGACTGGTTCACACAGCGAAGGTGCTACAGACGGTCATTATTTCGTAACAGTACTAACTTACCCTGCTTGCGATATGACTCAGTTGCACGTGTATTCTTGGCGTCGCTCTTGTGGCGTTGAGTAGTCCCACATAGGAGGAGAACAGAAGCCACTTGTCTGATAGTGAGGTATGACTGATATCTTACAACGGTCACTGTTTGAAAAGGCGAAGTACTGTTTACCTTTGAGTCATCGCACTCGGTAACTCAGAGGCACCTGACTGTATTCTCACGGTTCACGGTTCAAATGTCGTCGTTTTTATCCGGCGCCGCGCTAGGCGTCGTACGGTGTTGCCGCATGCCGTTTAGATAGGAGTCCTGGCCTCTAGTGTCTGTTCCAACCGCTTATTTGTGTTATGGGGTGCTAGCCGACATGTGTTTATGAATGCTTCTTTGCCAATGTCTCGTGGAATGCACATAGTGTGGCCTCGTGTGTCTGCCCGCGCCCCAGCTACGTGTCATTCCATCACCCAGCCTTCGCGGGCATCCCTTTCAACGCCATCCGACCGACACTGACCTTGGTCGTGACCTTGAAACTGACCTCTCTGTCTCTCCCTCGTCTGTCCCCAGTTCCGGGCACACGCGTCCATCTACTACCCGCTGCTGTGCGAGGTCATGTGTTTTGACCTGAAGCCGGAGCTGCGCGCCGTGCTCAGAAAGTTCTTCCTGCGCATCGGCCCAGTGTTCGGCATCACGCCCGCGGCGGCTACCACGTGACCGACGGCGGCCAATCAGCACCCGCCGCCCGGCAAACGAAGCTTATGATTGGCGGACGGGGCTGATCACGTGATTTGAAGCGGTCAATGCACGCCCTTTGCCCAGCACCGACGCTCGTGATTGTTGGACAGGCTGGTTATATGACTGAAGCAACCAATCGGCATTCGCCGCCCGGCCATCGACGCTGGTGATTGGTGCGTGAACCGGTCACGTGACCGGAGTCCGTCAGTGCGGTCTGCGGCGCTGGTGATTGCAGGCGCAGTGGCGGGTGACCGCTAGCGCTGGGCACCGCCGCCCAGCCATGAACGTCTGTGATCGGCTCACGGACGACAGAAGAACGTCTGTGATTGGCTCACGGACGGCGAATGGCATGAGAAGGTGCCTGCGATTGGCTGCTAGAAGAACAAATGAAGAGGACGGTCGAACCGAGAGGCGAAGCACGAAAACGCCAGAGGCGGGCTTCGCTGATGTATCTGCGGTGTCGCGCGGCCGAGTGGACCCTCGCCTGTGATTGTATCTATTGTACACACACACTGATTATTATTCCCCAATAGTGCCTGCTATAGATACAGCCCGAGCGACTGTCTGATCAGACTGAAATACCCGTTACTTATGTTAATTCTATTGGTGATTATGCTGGCGAGATCGTCAGAGTCGTGATCATCGGCCATTTATAGGCAGCCGGCAGCAGCCGGGACGTATTTATTGGAATAGCCAGGCAGGGATGGGTGTGGGGTGCGCCGGGTTTGAGTTACCCTGAGCACGGTGTGTAGAGTGCAGCATACGGGAGCTCACGTGGTGACCTGACCGGCTGGGCACTCCGGTCCCGAAACATGATAGCGTCCAGGATTTCGTGCAATGCCACCCACACGGGGCTGTGGTTATCTGTCGCTCGCGGTGTGGTGTGCTCACTTCATACCATCTCTTAGTTGCAGTGCGAGTGGGGCCGCTGGTGGAGTAGAGGAACAGTGGTACCGAGTTGTATACAATATCGACATGGGGACGACGGATGCTTGCATCAGTAGTGCAGTTGGGCGTGTCCGCGCAGAGTATATGCGCGGATGACCATGGTAATCGGGATGTGATGGGCCGACTGTATATGTGAATGCTCCGTTACCGGCGGCTGGAGTCGATCGCTGCTCGAATTATTTAGCCATCAGTTATCTTCGTCGCGTGAGATGCACCTAGAAATTCGTCGCGAAATTTGCTGTGGTGCTGGTGCTCGTTTAGCACGCAGCTGCGGTCATGGACGCACTGCAGTCTCACATGGCATACCCGGGGCACTCCTCCGCCCCGCCCGGCCTGGGGTTGTGCGGACTGACCGGGTCAGGTCAAGTCAGGTCACCACCTGCCCCGCCCGACGGCGGTGTGAGTTCACGATACATCCGTCCTATGCGTCTTCGTCTCGTGGCGTCGAAACACGTTGGTACCGCGTCGTCTCGCGCCGTGCCGCTGGTGGCGCCACCTGGGCAGAGGGCGTCACTGAGGCCGGGCCGCCGAGCGCCGGACGTGAGGGGCGCTGCGGGGGTGACGGGCTCAGGCCGCCAAGGCTGGCGGTGAGACTGCAGGCGCCGGATAATGACATTCCTCGGTAGTGGGTTGACAGAAAGGCGGAGACGAGTCCTCGTGATGCTTACACATTCGAGTGTGAACGAATAAATCATGCAATCACGTGGAGTTTGGTGATTGGTTTGTGGTGTACACAACGGTACTCTGGTGTCGCTGTAAATGATTGAAGTCCAGCAGCTAAGGGACTGGGTGAGACATCCGGCTATAGTCCCATTTCCCTCGCGCTGGCGAAATGACGTTTCAGGTGCTGGTTGGGATGCTTGAGAATGTAGTGGATTTAAATATGTCGTAAATGTTAGTGGTAGCTAATTCACCGTCTGCATAAACAGATACACGTCGTTGATAACTGTGTGTGTGCGTGTGCGTGTATTTTTTTTACCACAATATTTTACTTATGTCTTTATCTGAGATTTTGACTTGAGTTAAATTGTCGATGACTGGGATCTTCCAATCCACAGTATATCATATGTTGATCAGACATTTCCATTTAATGGTGTACGTTGTGGGTTTTACATGGGTCGTGGCTCCGCGGAAGCAGCCGAACGCTACGCAGTTCCACGGAATTTGCTCGTCGTAACTCATGGTTCATTGAAGTTGTTGGTTGTCACGCAGATCTTCAGAATCCACCTGGTCGTCTCCTAGTTCCCCGGGAACCCCTGGTCACCACGCAGTTCTCTGAAATCCGCCGGTCATCTCACTTTTCCACGAAATTCACCGGTCATCCCGCATTTCCTCGAAATCCGTTGGCCATCTCACAGATTCGCGGAATCCGCTGGTCGTCACTCGTCACGCAGTTTTGCGGAAGGCTGCAGCGGCGGTGCGTTTGGGTTGGCTCGGGAGTCCGTGAGAAAATAAACACTGAACACGCCGGTACCTGCCGACGAATGTTCAAGGCGAGACCGGTGCGGGTCACGTGGCGACGACGGTTCGGGGCCTCCGACAACCAGGTCCTGCCAGGGAGCTGTGCATCTATATTACTATTTGATAAGCGTATGTCTGTCTGTCTCTCCGGAACGAATTTAACACAGTAAAGCGGCAATTCTACATTGCAGTATACCACATTGATATAAGCACGAGATGCACGTGATTTTAAGGTTTTCAAACGAGTGTACGGATACTACCGAGTGGTGTATAGTTCGTACATTTCCGACGCATTTGATACGATAATTACAGACAGTTTTAGGTTGTGCAGTTTTGGACGAAGGTTTGTGCTGTAACTAACATAGAAAGTGACATAGTGTTAAGAAATATTTTACCGTAAAAAAAAACAGTTTACGGATACCAGTTTTGCATCGCTTCACTCCAGTCGAAAGCCAATCAGATCCGACCACGGATACTACAGTGCCACAACCAATGAGAAGCAACCACGGAATCACTGCGAAACGAAGGTCGTCGACACACGGTACGGCATATATCAATGAACATATACGCTATGCCGGGGTGGAGTTTTCACGGGTTTAACGGGTGCATAACGGATGCCATAGGTGTTCCACGGGTATAATGGGTGAGTGCCGGCTATAACGGGGTTATCACGTGTTCCACAGGGCCACAACGGGTACTAAGGGTGTATGTCGAGCACCGTAGGGTTTTGACGGGTACTTCGGGTGTATGACGGGTACACAAACGTATTATAGGTACGACAGGTGTAACGGGTAGTACGGGTTATCAATCCCTAATTGCCTATCACTGGCTTGCACCATCACTTGACACCAGCAATCGACCAGCGGGGCGGACGGGTTAGCACTAGTTTTGTACTGTGCGAATTCGCATTGATAGAGTCCTCGAGGGTCAGCTTTTTACATGATATAATGAAATTCGATACCTCTTCTCAATTAATTTATCTGCAAATTGTAGTGCAACGAGTCTATATGGCCCTACGTTTTTGACCGACACTTTTCTGACCCTTTTCATTCTGTCTTTCAACGGTGCATACCTGTCATTTCCGCATAACTTCAATCAGTTGTGAACTTGTGGTATTTGAATCATGAATGCGAGTTAAATCTTGCTACGCTCCTTGTTGAGCTTGATTGGTATTCTTTGCTACGACTATCTGCTCACATATAGTGTCTCATAACTCTCGCTCAAGACGATCTGCCCAGCCGGCCACTTTATCTCCTTTATCCATTCCGCTCAATCCTACTGCACGACTGGGCAGTGGTCGGAAGAGACCAAAGCGGCTGTACTCTTCCAGCACCGGTCGCCAGACGTCAGCCGTCTCTCTGTGTGTACATCAGGCATTCTCAGTGGGCCTCCAGGGTGTTTCGCTGCAGGGTGAGGCCCTCCCGGTGACCCGGGCGCGGTGAGAGGAGGGGGCGGTCATCAGGGGGAGTGGCCGCACTGAGAGATGTAAGTAACCAGAGGTGACCGTGTAAACATAACACCAGTCTCAGGCACCCGCCACGTGATGATCTCAAGCAAGGCCAATGAAATGGCAGACCCGAGGTAACATTGAGTGAAGTATGAATAAAGCATGACATCAGTCACCCATGTCACGTGATGATCTCAAGCAAGGCCAATGAAATTACAGACCCGAGGTAACATATGGGGCCTGTTCCCGTGGCGCCTCTAACCTCCTTTAACCTCCTCCAAGTTTGAAGTTCCTCCGGTCGTATCTTATTACACAGACTGGAGGAACTTGGAGGAGGTTAAAGGAGCCGTTAGAGGCGCTCAGGCGTCACGGGAACAGGCCCTAAGTGAAGTATGAATAAACCATAACTTCAGTCACCCACCACGTGCTGATCTCAAGTAAGGCGAATGAAATGGCATACCCGAGGTAATTAAGTGAAATATTAATATTGAATGAGATAGAGTAGAGACGTAACCCTATGTCCTTATTAGTACTGTTCTCTGGCATGCAGTTACGGTAAAAACCAGTTAGCTGCAAAGCCAGCATACATATATTGCAATGTCGACAAATTTATCAGGTTCATTTGAACACTTGACTCCAGTGGCGCACGCAGGATTCCATTTGGGGGGGGGGGGGTCAGAGCCCTAAAAGCGGGCCCCCTTGTGAGCGGGGCCCCACCCGTTTTTAGAAAACTTCGTGGATTTCGGTCACTTGTTTTTGAGCGGGCCCCCTACAGCATGGGACCTGAGACATTATAATTTCTTGTCAATGTCGTGTAAGGTGACTGCGTGTGCTACTGATGTGCGAATTTTAGGTGCGTGTGCTACTGATGTGCGGTACAACTGTCGAGAGTAAATTTGACGAAATGAGGTAAATGACAACACAAATTATATTGTACAGGTTAGGCAGGTTAGGCAGGTAAATGACAACAACAACAATTATATTTTACAGGTTAGGCAGGTTAGGCAGTCCGATCCCCGGTAGTTATGTCATCATCATCATCGTTGGGGTTTTAGAGCGCCTCGACTACGTCATTCGCGCTCATCATCATGTTGCCACAAGTTGCCATACACCATTTCCTGAAGCAACAATGGATAATGTAAAAAATACGTATCAATATAAAATACGCCCGTATCAAGAATTTGCAAGAATCGGGCCCTGTTGTGACCGGGCCTTCGTTTTGACCGGGCCCTATATCACGTCTTTCCCAGCACCGGGCCCCTACCTCGATCGGGCCTGACCAAGACCGGCCCCTACCAGAAACGGGCCCGCATCAAGAATATTCAAGGACCGGGCCCTGTTGTGACCGGGCCCATATTACGCCTTTGCCAGCACCGGGCCCCTGCCTCGATCGGGCCTGACCAAGACCGGGCCCCTACCAAAAACGGGCCTGTATCAATAATATGCAAAGACCGGGCCCTGTTGTGACCGGGCCCCATATCACGCCTTTGCCAGCACCAGCTCCTGCCTCGATCGGGCCTGACCAAGACCGGGCCCCTACGAGAAACGGGCCCGCATAAATAATGTTCAAGTACCGGGCTCTCGTTCTGACCGAGTCCCATATCACGCCTTTGCCAGCACCGGGCCCCTACCTCGATCGGGCCTGACCAAGACCGGGCCCCTACCAGAAACGGGCTCCTCAGAAATACGGGCCCCTCAGAAATTTCGGGGGGGGGGGGGTCAGCTGACCCCTTTGACCCCCCCTGCGTGCGCCACTGCTTGACTCTTTAAAATAGATTATCGTGGGAAACAGTCCAGTTTATTGTATGCGTCTTTCTGTGTATTAATGTACGTTGTTTACCTGCTCAGGTCAGTTGTTTGTTTATTGGTGAGCCTTCTGTCATCTGGTGTTACTGAGTAAATGAAAAATAATACCGCCCTGCACCAATCAGTGCCAAGACCAGAGACGCCTTCCAACACTCAACAGCACCGCTCGAGCTTCTGCCAGGACCAGAGACGCCTTCCAACACTCAACAGCACCGCTCGAGCTTCTGCCAGGACCAGAGACGCCTTCCAACACTCAACAGCACCGCTCGAGCCAGGACCAGAGACGCCTTCCAACACGCAACAGCACCGCTCGAGCTTCTGCCAGGACCAGAGACGCCTTCCAACACTCAACAGCACCGCTCGAGCTTCTGCCAGGACCAGAGACGCCTTCCAGCACTCAACAGCACCGCTCGAGCTTCTGCCAGGACCAGAGACGCCTTCCAACACTCAACAGACCGCTCGAGCTTCTGCCAGGACCAGAGACGCCTTCCAACACGCAACAGCACCGCTCGAGCTTCTGCCAGGACCAGAGACGCCTTCCAACACTCAACAGCACCGCTCGAGCTTCTGCCAGGACCAGAGACGCCTTCCAACACTCAACAGCACCGCTCGAGCTTCTGCCAGGACCAGAGACGCCTTCCAACACTCAACAGCACCGCTCGAGCTTCTGCCAGGACCAGAGACGCCTTCCAACACTCAACAGCACCGCTCGAGCTTCTGCCAGGACCAGAGACGCCTTCCAACACGCAACAGCACCGCTCGAGCTTCTACCAGGACCAGAGACGCCTTCCAACACTCAACAGCACCGCTCGAGCTTCTGCCAGGACCAGAGACGCCTTCCAACACTCAACAGCACCGCTCGAGCTTCTGAACGAGCAGTCAAGCTGATCCTTTTTATAACGCAGGGGTCTCAAATACCCTCTGTTTACGATAGACGGCAAATTTATTATGGCTCCAGTTAAGGATATCGAATCTGTGTCATCATCTGATGGCCTCGAACAAAAGGCGTGCTGGTTTGTAGCATTTTGTTTGAACATGACACCTCCCTTGTCAATAGGGTGTCGGCGATCTGTCCGATACATAAAATTATGCGGAACTTTCAAAACAAGACGGTAAGGATTAACTCAGCATGACAAAAATCGGTCTAAGCTGGTCCGGAATCGGACAGAGGCGGTTACATTTCTCTGCATTTGCTGCACTATTGGCGTGCACAGGAATGATGATATCACAATGAATGCACGCATGACAAATCTGCAAAGGTAGCTATCGGCGTTTTACTGCGACTTGGAACGGCCACTTTTAAGGAAACTTTTTCCATAATGATTTAGTACGTATCGCGAACACTTATCTCTCTGAATATCCCCGCACCGTATCAGGAGTAAAAAGTCGGGTGACGGATAATTCGTAAACGGGGTCGGTGAATGTTATTCACGGCCCGATATTTAGCCGACCAAATTTGTTTGTTCATATTCACCGACTATGAACAAATCAATAGAACAAAATAAGCCCACATGCTGCAGAAACCCTGAATAAACATTTGCACGGTTGACTGGCGACTTGTTGGGCGAACACATGTCACACGGCCATCTAAACATGTCTCGTCTTGGTGACTGGGTTTTCCCCGCCGGCAGCTACCTCAACCGCCGTCCATGCCATGCAGTTCGGCGTGTTGTGGTCGGAGGCCCAACCCAGCAACCTTGGAGTCGGCGGCTGTAATGGTGCGGACCTTGGCAGCGAAGGGTCACATGTGACGTCAGTGGACGCTCCCATGCATGTGATTGTGTACCTCGTGCATACCCGGAACGGCGCGAACATCGAACGGGTCAAGACGGTACACAAATCCGCCAGAGATATTTATGTTCGCCAAGTTTTAACTTGGACTTCGTGCCAGGCCTGATTATAGCACCCAAGTACGGTATTTCCAAGTGAAACTTATACATTATATGTTTAAAAAGTCGTTAAAATGCACATTTAACATAGAGTTGCCAGAATCGCAGGGTGCAATGAAGTTAATCAATAAATACAGCTTATCGGCAACGTCCATTCGGACCCGACCAACGTCCATTCGGACCCAGACCAACGTCATTCGGACCCCGACCAACGTCCATTCGGACTCCGACCAACGTCCATTCGGACCCCGACCAACGCCATTCGGAACCCGACCAACGTCCATTCGGACCCCGACCAACGTCCATTCGGAACCCGACCAACGTCCATTCGGACCCAGACCAACGTCCATTCGGACCCAGACCAACGTCCATTCGGACCCCGACCAACGTCCATTCGGAACCCGACCAACGCCATTCGGACCCCGACCAACATCCATTCAGACCCGACCAACGTCCATTCGGACCCCGACCAACGTCCATTCGGACTCCGACCAACGTCCTTTCGGACCCCGACCAACGTCATTCGGACCCCGACCATCGTCCATTCGGACCCCGACCAACGTCCATTCGGACCCCGACCAACGCCATTCGGACCCCGACCAACGTCCATTCGGACCCGACCAACGTCCATTCGGACCCAGACCAACGTCCATTCGGACCCCGACCAACGTCCATTCGGACCCGACCAACGTCCATTCGGACCCAGACCAACGTCCATTCGGACCCCGACCAACGTCCATTCGGAACCCGACCAACGCCATTGGGCCCCGACCAACATCCATTCAGACCCGACCAACGTCCATTCGGACCCCGACCAACGTCCATTCGGACTCCGACCAACGTCCTTTCGGACCCCGACCAACGTCATTCGGACCCCGACCATCGTCCATTCGGACCCCGACCAACGTCCTTTCGGACCCCGACCAACGCCATTCGGACCCCGACCAACGTCCATTCGGACCCCGACCAACGTCCTTTCGGACCCCGACCAACGTCCATTCGGACTCCGACCAACGTCCTTTCGGACCCCGACCAACGCCATTCGGACCCCGACCAACGTCCATTCGGACCCCGACCAACGTCCATTCGGACCCCGACCAACGTCCTTTCGGACCCCGACCAACGTCCATTCGGACCCCGACCAACGTCCTTTCGGACCCCGACCAACGTCCTTTGAAAACCCCTGGACTTATCTAACCGTGCTGAATGCATGGCTATTGGTTACTGTTTATATTGACGGATGTATATACTTGAACGTGCTGACTTCAGCTATACGATTCAGCGATAAACTCCATTAGATACTAGTCACTCATCACTAAAAAAAATCCTATGACACTCATCCTGTGAAGCGATGCCAGTCGGAAGCTGGGTACATCCGTGCTTCCCAGATAATCACTACTTCACATTACAATAGCATTCATGACGGCGCGTTTTACGAGTGACATCCGCCGTTCGGAACCGCAGCTGTGAGAGCCTTATAAGGTCATCAGCTATCTCAATGTCACACCAAGCTACTCAAAGTGATTACTGTGTTGAAAATCACAGTAAACCGTGTTGACGTTGACCAGACGTTTCCTGGCAATCTCTCGAATACAGACAAATCCCGATGGGTGTAAGAAATAACTCGGCAAAACAGAAACAGTATACGGTCCCGACGGGTTTCGTTCAACATAAGCGTTCACTTTCCAGAATACTGTCCGCAAAAGAGACAAATGTCAACATTTGACATTTTAGCCCTTGTGGACTGGTTCTTGGTTATCAACTTATTGCTCGTGGAGGTTTTCGGTGTCGGTTCGCGGCCCTGTTACATTAGTATCATAAAACCATATATCACCACCATTTCACCTGTGCTTCTCACGACTTGAGATGCTCCCCGGCCGGGCATGTGTGACGTTTTGTCGGCCCGTACCAGTGTCGAGCCGACGTCGCTGGAATTCAAACTGCGTCCGCCGTCCGTTGCCGTCGGGTCGTGGGTGCGGCGGAGGACGGCGTCGTGAGCCGTCGCAGACCGGCCGTGACCGTCTCCACGGCCTTCCTCTCCACTTCCGCTGCCCAACGGTTCTCCCCGACCAGACGCTCACAACCACACTTATAAAAAAAAACGGATAAATGGACAGGATATCGTTCGTCGCGCATCATCTGCTGTGCGACTAAGGAACCCATATCCCCGAGCTACCTCAGCCGTGTCGTGTCGCGTTATGCGGGGGCGGGGGGGGGGGGGGGTAGTGCTGAGTCGCCTGCTGACTGCTGAGGCACATGGTTGTCTGCCGGTCTGCCGAAGTATTTGCATCCTCCGCTCACCGCCACTCGCCTTGACTATCTCGCATCACTCCCCGACTTCCCTGACTACACGGCAAGTTCCGGTCCGCGTCTCCTCTGACCGTCAGCAGCCGGGACCGTGCCTCCTCTGACCGTCAGCAGCCGGGACCGTGTCTCCTCTGACCGTCAGCAGCCGGGACCGTGTCTCCTACCATCGTCAGCAGCCGGGACTGTGTCTCCTCTGACCGTCAGCAGCCGGGACCGTGCCTCCTACCATCGTCAGCAGCCGGGACTGTGTCTCCTACCATCGTCAGCAGCCGGGACCGTGCCTCCTACCATCGTCAGCAGCCGGGACCGTGTCTCCTACCATCGTCAGCAGCCGGGACTGTGTCTCCTCTGACCGTCAGCAGCCGGGTCTGTGTCTCCTACCATCGTCAGCAGCCGGGACCGTGCCTCCTACCATCGTCAGCAGCCGGGACTGTGTCTCATACCATCGTCAGCAGCCGGGACTGTGTCTCCTACCATCGTCAGCAGCCGGGACCGTGTCTCCTACCACCGTCAGCAGCTGGGACCGTGTCTCCGCTGACCGTCAGCAGCCGGTACCGTGCCTCCTACCATCGTCAGCAGCCGGGACTGTGTCTCCTCTGACCGTCAGCAGCCGGGACTGTGCCTCCTACCATCGTCAGCAGCCGGGACTGCGCCTCCTCTGACCGTCAGCAGCCGGGACTGTGTCTCCTCTGACCGTCAGCAGCCGGGACTGTGTCTCCTCTGACCGTCAGCAGCCGGGACTGTGTCTCCTCTGACCGTCAGCAGCCGGGACCGTGTCTCCTACCATCGTCAGCAGCCGGGACTGTGTCTCCTCTGACCGTCAGCAGCCGGGACCGTGCCTCCTACCATCGTCAGCAGCCGGGACTTTGTCTCCTACCATCGTCAGCAGCCGGGACCGTGCCTCCTACCATCGTCAGCAGCCGGGACTGTGTCTCATACCATCGTCAGCAGACGGGACTGTGGCTCCTACCATCGTCAGCAGCCGGGACCGTGTCTCCTACCACCGTCAGCAGCCGGGACCGTGTCTCCGCTGACCGTCAGCAGCCGGTACCGTGCCTCCTACCATCGTCAGCAGCCGGGACTGTGTCTCCTCTGACCGTCAGCATCCGGGACTGTGCCTCCTACCATCGTCAGCAGCCGGGACTGCGCCTCCTCTGACCGTCAGCAGCCGGGACTGTGTCTCCTCTGACCGTCAGCAGCCGGGACTGTGTCTCCTCTGACCGTCAGCAGCCGGGACTGTGTCTCCTCTGACCGTCAGCAGCCGGGACTGTGTCTCCTCTGACCGTCAGCAGCCGGGACTGTGTCTCCTCTGACCGTCAGCAGCCAGGACCGTGTCTCCTCTGACCGTCAGCAGCCGGGACCGTGCCTCCTACCATCGTCCGCAGTCGGGACCGTGCCTCCTCTGACCGTCAGCAGCCGGGACCATGCCTCCTATGACCGTCAGCAGCCGGGACCGTGCCTCCTCTGACCATCAGTAGCCGGGACCGTGCCTCCTCTGACCATCAGTAGCCGGGACCGTGCCTCCTCTGACCGTCAGCAGCCGGGACCGTGCCTCCTCTGACCGTCAGCAGCCGGAACTGTTTCTCCTCCACCCGTCAGCAGTCGGGACCGTGCCTCCTCTGACCGTCAGCAGCCGGAACCGTGCCTCCTACCATCGTCAGCAGCCGGGACTGTGTCTCCTCTGACCGTCAGCAGTCGGGACCGTGCCTCCTCTGACCGTCAGCAGCCGGGACCGTGCCTCCTATGACCGTCAGCAGCCGGGACCGTGCCTCCTCTGACCATCAGTAGCCGGGACCGTGCCTCCTCTGACCGTCAGCAGCCGGGACCGTGCCTCCTCTGACCGTCAGCAGCCGGGACTGTGTCTCCTCCACCCGTCAGCAGTCGGGACCGTGCCTCCTCTGACCGTCAGCAGCCGGGACCGTGCCTCCTACCATGGTCAGCAGCCGGGACCATCTCTCCTCTGACCGTCAGCAGCCGGGACCGTGCGTCCTACCATCGTCAGCAGCCGAGACCGTGCCTCCTCTGACCGTCAGCAGCCGGGACCGTGCCTCCTCTGACCGTCAGCAGCCGGGACCGTGCTTCCTCTGACCGTCAGCAGCCGGGACCGTGCCTCCTCTGACCGTCAGCAGCCGGGACCGTCTATCCTACCATCGTCAGCAGCCAGGACCGTGTCTCCTACCATCGTCAGCAGCCGGGACCGTGCCTCCTCTGACCGACAGCAGCCGGGACCGTGCCTCCTCTGACCGTCAGCAGCCGGAACAGTACCTCCTACCATCGTCAGCAGCCGGGACCGTGCCTCCTCTGACCGTCAGCAGCCGGGACTGTGTCTCATCTGACCGTCAGCAGCCGGGGCTGTGCCTCCTACCATCGTCAACAGCCGGGACCGTGCCTCCTACCATCGTCAGCAGCCGGGACCGTGCCTCCTACCATCGTCAGCATCCGGGACCGTGTCTCCTCTGACCGTCAGCAGCCGGGACCGTGCCTCCTCTGACCGACAGCAGCCGGGACCGTGCCTCCTACCATCGTCAGCAGCCGGGACCGTGCCTCCTACCATCGTCAGCAGCCGTGACCGTGTCTCCTACCATCGTCAGCAGCCGGGACCGTGCCTCCTACCATCGTCAGCAGCCGGGACCGTGCCTCCTACCATCGTCAGCAGCCGGGACCGTACCTCCTACCATCGTCAGCATCCGAGACCGTGTCTCCTCTGACCGTCAGCAGCCGGGACCGTGCCTCCTCTGACCGTCAGCAGCCGGGACCGTGCCTCCTACCATCGTCAGCAGCCGGGACCGTGTCTCCTACCATCGTCAGCATCCGGGACCGTGTCTCCTACCATCGTCAGCAGCCGGGACCGTGCCTCCTACCATCGTCAGCAGCCGGGACCGTGTCTCCTACCATCGTCAGCAGCCGGGACCGTGCCTCCTCTGACCGTCAGCAGCCGGGACCGTGCCTCCTCTGACCGTCAGCAGCCGGGACCGTGCCTCCTCTGACCGTCAGCAGCCGGGACCGTGCCTCCTACCATCGTCAGCAGCCGGGACCGTGTCTCCTCCTCCCGTCAGCAGCCGGGACCGTGCCTCCTACCATCGTCAGCAGCCGGGACCGTGCCTCCTACCATAGTCAGCAGCCGGGACCGTACCTCCTCTGACCGTCAGCAGCCGGGACCGTACCTCCTACCATCGTCAGCAGCCGGGACCGTGCCTCCTACCATCGTCAGCAGCCGGGACCGTGCCTCCTACCATCGTCAGCAGCCGGGACCGTGCCTCCTACCATAGTCAGCAGCCGGGACCGTACCTCCTCTGACCGTCAGCAGCCGGGACCGTGCCTCCTACCATCGTCAGCAGCCGGGACCGTGCCTCCTCTGACCGTCAGCAGCCGGGACCGTGCCTCCTACCATAGTCAGCATCCGAGACCGTGTCTCCTCTGACCGTCAGCAGCCGGGACCGTGCCTCCTCTGACCGTCAGCAGCCGGGACCGTGCCTTCTACCATCGTCAGCAGCCGGGACCGTTCCTCCTACCATCGTCAGCAGCCGGGACCGTGTCTCCTACCATCGTCAGCAGCCGGGACCGTGTCTCCTACCATCGTCAACAGCCGGGACCGTGCCTCCTCTGACCGTCAGCAGCTGGGACCGTGTCTCCTCTGACCGTCAGCAGCCGGAACTGTGTCTCCTACCATCGTCAGCAGCCGGGACCGTGCCTGATCTGACCGTCAGCAGCCGGGACCGTGCCTCCTCTGACCGTCAGCAGCCGGGACCGTGCCTCCTCTGACCGTCAGCAGCCGGGACCGTGCCTCCTCTGACCGTCAGCAGCCGGGACCGTGTCTCCTCTGACCGTCAGCAGCCGGGACCGTGCCTCCTACCATCGTCAGCAGCCGGGACCGTGCCTCCTCTGACTGTCAGCAGCCGAGACCGTGTCTCCTACCATCGTCAGCAGCCGGGACCGTGTCTCCTCTGACCGTCAGATGCCGGGACCGTGTCTCCTACCATCGTCAGCAGCCGGGACCGTGTCTCCTCTGACCGTCAGATGCCGGGACCGTGCCTCCTACCATCGTCAGCATCCGGGACCGTGTCTCCTACCATCGTCAGCAGCCGGGACCGTGTCTCCTCTGATCGTCAGCAGCCGGGACCGTATCTCTTCTGACCGTCAGCAGCCGGGACCGTATCTCTTCTGACCGTCAGCAGCCGGGACCGTACCTCCTACCATCGTCAGCAGCCGGGACCATGTCTCCTCTGATCGTGAGCAGCCGGGACCGTGCCTCCTCTGACCGTCAGCAGCCGGGACTGTGCCTCCTCTGCCGTCAGCAGCTGGGACCGTGTCTCCTATGACCGACAGCAGCCGGGACCGTGTCTCCTCTGACCGACAGCAGCCGGGACCATGCCTCCTCTGACCGTCAGCAGCCGGGACCGTGCCTCCTCTGACCGTCAGCAGCGGCGCCACTCCGCCCCGCGTGGCAGCGATCCGGCGGCAGCGCGGCGCCGCGCGGCAGTGAAGCGCCAGTGCCGGCCGCGAGAGGTGCTCCCGTGCGCGTGTGTGGGTCGGGCTCGCCGCAGCGGGGCAGCAGACAGACACTGGAGCCGCTGGAGCGACGCGCTGGATCGGCACAGGTGAGCAGACGGAATGCTGGAATGTTCGGCGTACCTACTGACCGTTTGAATTGGTGTGAGAGCGCGTGAGAGGGCGTTCGCTGTCGTTTAACCACAGAATGGCCTTTGGCGACCGCTGCGCCATTCCGCCTCACTATCAATCAATCCTGCGGTGCTGGGATGGGAGCACCACCAGTCAGCCGGGACCGTGCCTCCTCTGACCGTCAGAGTCAGATGATCATCAGTTAGCCGTACACGGAGAGGTCTATGGAGATAAAAATTCCCCGGGGCGGCAGGACGGTAACTGACGGGGTCAGAAGGAAGATACTGAGAGGGCAGGACGGTAACTGACGGGGTCAGAAGGAAGATACTGAGAGGGCAGGACGGTAACTGACGGGGTCAGAAGGAAGATACTGAGAGGGCAGGACGGTAACTGACGGGGTCAGAAGGAAGATACTGAGAGGGCAGGACGGTAACTGACGGGGTCAGAAGGAAGATACTGAGAGGGCAGGACGGTAACTGACGGGGTCAGAAGGAAGATACTGAGAGCAGGACGGTAACTGACGGGGTCGGAAGGAAGATACTGAGATAGCAGGACGGTAACTGACGGGGTCAGAAGGAAGATACTGAGATAGCAGGACGGTAACTGACGGGGTCAGAAGGAAGATACTGAGATAGCAGGACGGTAACTGACGGGGTCAGAAGGAAGATACTGAGAGGGCAGGACGGTAACTGACGGGGTCAGAAGGAAGATACTGAGAGCAGGACTGTAACTGACGGGGTCAGAAGGAAGATACTGAGAGCAGGACGGTAACTGACGGGGTCAGAAGGAAGATACTGAGATAGCAGGACGGTATCTGACGGGGTCAGAAGGAAGATACTGAGAGAGCAGGACGGTAACTGACGGGGTCAGAAGGAAGATACTGAGAGCAGGACGGTAACTGACGGGGTCAGAAGGAAGATACTGAGATAGCAGGACGGTAACTGACGGGGTCAGAAGGAAGATACTGAGAGAGCAGGACGGTAACTGACGGGGTCAGAAGGAAGATACTGAGAGCAGGACTGTAACTGACGGGGTCAGAAGGAAGATACTGAGATGGCAGGACGGTAACTGACGGGGTCAGAAGGAAGATACTGAGAGCAGGACGGTAAATGACGGGGTCAGAAGGAAGATATTGAGAGGGCAGGACGGTAACTGACGGGTCAGAAGGAAGATACTGAGAGGGCAGGACGGTAACTGACGGGGTCAGAAGGAAGATACTGATAGCAGGACGGTAACTGACGGGGTCAGAAGGAAGATACTGAGAGAGCAGGACGGTATCTGACGGGGTCAGAAGGAAGATACTGAGAGAGCAGGACGGTATCTGACGGGGTCAGAAGGAAGATACTGATAGCAGGACGGTAACTGACGGGGTCAGAAGGAAGATACTGAGAGGGCAGGACGGTAACTGACGGGGTCAGAAGGAAGATACTGATAGCAGGACTGTAACTGACGGGGTCAGAAGGAAGATACTGAGAGGGCAGGACGGTAACTGACGGGGTCAGAAGGAAGATACTGAGAGGGCAGGACGGTAACTGACGGGGTCAGAGGACGCTGAGAATATGTCTGAGTCTGACTACCGACGCAATCAAGCACTGGCAGAAATTAAACTCATGGGTATAAGCTTAAACGACAGGTCTATAATCTATAATAGCATGGTAAAAATGGCAGTGACTGACCGGAAATAAATTAAAGTGATTGGAATTACAAACATAATTTTAAATCACATAATTGTTTGTGCAGTGTATGATTGTACTCGTATTATGACGGGGGGCATCTAATGGTGGCCTGAAAAGTGGACACTGCCGCCATATTAAAACCGATAGCTCCGTCTTCTTTAGAAAGTCAGTTGAAGTCGGACAAATACCCAATCGTCAGAATTTGATTTGCGTGCAGCACACTGTTAAAAGTGCAGCAAGCATACCGAGCTCAACTTATTCGCGCTTAACTCGTCAATGCATGAGTGCATATTATATCATTTATTCGAACTACACATTTTCACACAACAAAAACACGCCCTAGCAACAAAAGCACGCATCGCATTGGCAGTTGGCACCCATCATTATTAACACTGGATGAAAGAAAGCCGCTTTGCACTCGATTGCTTCTACAAACGTTACAATGTCACGACAAGGAACGACATCTGGGAACGACCAGTGCTACTCGCTATCATCGGCTTTATAAAGGCCCGCACGGGTCACGTACACATGCTGAAGCTAAGAAAGATGTCCAATGCCCTTCATGCCTCTCTATCCACATGCGCCATCGGATCAATAGAACACACAGACATGACATACAAGTGACCTCTTTGATTGACAAAACTGGTTGTCCATCTTGAGTTATGGTCGGTAGATCGCATCAAGCATGCATACTACGGCAGTAGGTATATGACATCAGCAGTGTTTCTATTTGGAGGTGCGCGGTCTGTCGGTCGCGGGCTGCGGCCCGTGTCGGCCTGTGTTGGTCGGGGAGAACCTGTTGCTGGTTCCGGCTTGCTGGACCCGCCGGTACTGCTGATGACTGCTGCGAGACTGCCGCTGCCCGCTCAGCAGCGTGCGAATACAATGGCACGGCTCCGCTACGTTAACCCAGACACTTTGTAAAGGGTGAACGTGGTCCGCGTGATCACGCGCACTATATGGAGTGCAGTGCGACCTGGCAGTCCGTAGTCAGGTGCCATGAGTCCGCCGGGGCTCGAAGCCGGGCTCCCTCGTGCAGGACGCTGGAGGTCTAATCACTCGGTTATAACGCCTCGGCGCCATCATTTTACCAATCGTTTTCAATTGTTTTGTATTTTTGCACGGAGTTTGCCTTCATGTCGATTCGCGGCATAATTTTGTGCAACAATAACAGTAACACTAATATGACGGCATGACACTGATACAGACATACGACAGTATTAATGTTCGATATTCATATTTTATATGACGGTTTTATAAGATGCGAAAGTTGGGTGCACGTTTTACTTTAATTTCCTCCGGTGAATAAGTTCGGAGCGACCGCCGTTATTTTGACGGCATTACAGCCGCCGAAATATCACGGCGTTGTCAAAAACTCGTGGTTTCTCGGATATTAGATACCAAGAAGTCGCCTGGTATAATATAGCGACGCTGCGGCTCACCTACGACACCATCGTCGGTGTGATGTGGCGACTCCCGAGTCCAGCGAGTCACGACATTCGCTCACGGCGGCACCACCGTGGGTGGCCCGTTCGCCGGTGGCCCGCTGCCGCCCGTGTCACTTATCGCGGCGTCATCAGCAATATGCCGCCCGTAGCTGAGGTGAACGTCATACATCCTGATCCGTGTCTGCCGCGGCCGGAGCGAGTCATGCAGCCAATCTTGCAAATAATCTCCTCCTTTTTGCGCCGAAAACAAATTGAAAAGCCGGCTCATGGTGGTTTGACGTGTAAAAAATGACGATTTGCTGTCAGTGAGACCCGAATGCGATGTATTACCCGCTGCATTTCCATGGTGGATAGGTATCTATACGGGATTATTGAGATGTGAAGGTATGTGAGAGATTATGGCCAGGCTCCAGCCGTATCGTGCAATACAGTGGAGGAAAATAAATACATTATGTTCAGTATGCAGACTGTTCGTAGATAGAAACGGCGGGCTTCCATTTGTGAAGACGTGGCACTCGTGCGTCGAATTTTTGTGATTTTTTCATGAATCACATTAATATCAATGAGCCTTGTCGATTGAAATTCGCAACGTTCTTTGGAACTGGGATGATGCCTCGCACGTAGGTGTAAGATCGTCCCTGAGGTAAAAGCCATAACCCGCCATTGGCTGGGGGGGGGGGCGTTCAACGCCCCCCCCCCCCCTGATTCATTTTCGTAATAGGCAAAAACCAATACCGCTATCAACGTGAAACTTTGGTATCTTCTTCTACATCGATTTGGCGTCTTTTGTGAAAACACAAAGCAATTTCGTCGAAAAAATTCGAGTTATATCGAAATTAGTGACGTCACTACACACGAGTTTTACACCAAAATGAGCTAAAATGTAACAGACCGTACAAATGCCATATTTTGAGAAAAATGCAACCCAAAAACGTCAAAAGATAGAAATGACAAGGGCTACAACATGGCTATCTCGGAATTGGGAACATTTTGGTTTTTGACCCCCAAAAATTCAAAACAGCTTCTTTTGGGGGGAAATGCCCACAAAATCATTTGTTTCAAAGATATTCAAAAAGACGGAATATATGTCAGAGAACCACATATGGCAAACCACCATACCAAATTTCAGAATTATATGACCACTTGTGACTGACTTATGCAGACTGGTTATTGATTCGACTCTGATTGAATCGATTGGAATCATTCAATCAAAATCCCTAGAATCAAAGAAGAATCGATTCACCACCGGATTTTTGTATTCATGAATCATGATTGAATCAAAACCCGCATAGAAACAAGGCTGATTGAATTAAAAAAAAGACTGTACAATGCTATTTCAATGGCGAGTCAAACGTGATTTGATCAAAAACAAAATTGATTCTTTGAATCGGAAAGAATCATTTCTCAAAATGGTTATCCATGAATCAAACGGTGACTGAATGATACATATTTCAAAATTAATCGTGATTGAATCCTTCCCAAAAAAAGGTGAATCAATAACCAGTCTGGACTTATGGCATCTAAAGTATGGGTAAGTCATGACGTCATATAAAAACAACTTTTGGGGGCCTATATTGACCGGATACAACCACAAAAATGGCACCACTGTATTTCTGATACAAAACTAGTCTAGAAACATGTCTTGTTTATTTCGATTTATCAATTCGAAATTTTGACCTTCAATGACCTAAACTTGACCTGAACTTGACATTAACTTCACGTAAATGAAGTCAGGTGGTACAATGACTATCACTATCCAATTCTACGTGGAAAATAGCTCATACAACATGTGTTGCATGACTTTCGTACATATTTTGAGCATAGTGACCTTTTGTGACCTGACCCTGACCTTGATCTTGGCCAACAATCTCACTTTAGCTCATGGGGGATGTGTATCATACCTTTGGCAGCACTTTGGGTGCTCATGGTCGTAATCGAAGGCTTTGGATGGAAAGTATGACCCATCAATTCAAATACGTCGATTTTGACCTTTGACCTGACCGTGACCGGACATTTGACCTCACTCTGAAATTTGTGAGTATGCTTTCGATTCATATCATTGAGAGATTTATATTGCCGCCTTGCGCGTCTCGCTGCGATCATTGGTTCGGAAGATAACCAGGGGGCGTTTAACGCCGCCGCCCCCCCCCCCCCCCCCCCCCCAGTCAATGGCGTTCTGCTGTGACCCCAGTCAATGCCGGGTTAGAGTCAGGATAGTGTTCATCCACTCCTGTTTTACCATGCGTGCCCTCTGTGTGTGCTCTGCGCTTGCGCATGCAAACGCGTTTTAGCCTCAGACTTCTGCCCTATGTATAGCCCGAGTTACAACGGACGGTACGGATACATACAACGGACGGACGGTACGGATAGCCACCCGCGTCTGCCCGCTGGAAGAAACGCCAAATAAGTCAATCTTCCATCTCCGCACAACCCACCCGCGTGGACGTTTGAACCTCATGCATATTTCATTAGGGACACGAGATAGTTCCTAGTATTTGAAGCAAGGTTGTGTGAATTACGGGCCCTTGTCTACTATTGCTGTCAACTCGCATGGTCTGTTTGTACATAATTCTTTATGGCGTGATATGTGTCTGTCATGGCTATTTCTCGCTTCGTTTCAGAATATTAGTTGCTTTTTATTTCCACATAATCGTAAAAGACTGACACAGTTTAAAACTGGATTGGTATTATCACGGGCCACGACTATATAATATGTTACGCATCATATGTTTTCATGGCAGTTGGCACCCATAAATAAAGTTGCTGTGTGGACGTCTATCACGCAACAAACACACAGAAAACGCCCATTACACACACACTATGGAGCTTCAAACGATGTATTGTGAGCTTGTGTGGCCGCATTCTCGAGCGCTGGCATTTCATCTCATCAGTCAATGTAGAACGAGTGTCGAGTGTCGCCCGAGAACGAGTGTCGAGTGTCGCCCGACAACGAGTGTCGCCCGCGATGAACCCATCGTTCGGCGGTGTCAACTCACTCACGGCATGTGATCGGTCATTGATCGGTGATCACTGGTCATTGGTCGGTGATCACTGGTCATTGATCGGTAATCGGTTGGTCCTGTCGGCCAGGCATCTGTCATTGATCGGTGATCACTGGTCATTGATCGGTAATCGGTTGGTCCTGTCGGCCAGGCATCTGTCATTGATCGGTGATCACTGGTCATTGATCGGTAATCGGTTGGTCCTGTCGGCCAGACATCTGTCATTGATCGGTGATCACTGGTCATTGATCGGTGGTCACTGGTCGTTGATCGGTAATCGGTTGGTCCTGTCGGCCAGGCATCTGTCACTGTTCGGTGGTCACTGGGCATTGACCGGTAATCGGTTGGTCCTGTCGGCCAGACATCTGTCATTGTTCGTTGTTCACTGGGCATTGATCGGTGGTCACTGGGCATTGATCGGTGGTCACTGGTCATTGATCGGTAATCGGTTGGTCCTGTCGGCCAGGCATCTGTCATTGTTCGGTGGTCACTGGGCATGTATCTTTGGCCGGTGGTCAGGTGACCATGTCGGCCAGTAATCGGTCACTGGTCAGTGGTGATCTGTCATTAACTGGTGACTTTATGTTATTGACCGGTGACCATCCGACGTTGGTCAGAAGTCATCTCCCAGTTCCCACTGATCGGTGACCAGTTCCCACTGATCGGTGACCAGCTGTCACTGTCTGGTGACCACGTGATCACGTCGGCCATTGCCGAGTCATCTGGTGACAGTGTGGTCCGGTGATCGGTGGTCACGTGACTCCCCGTCAGTCGGTGTATCCGTGTCTGGGCGGGCGGCGGTTGGTGCTGATCAGCAGATACGGCTGCTACACCTGCTGACTGGCCTCGGCGTCTCTATGTCCCGATGTCTGGGCGGCCGCACTACAGGCCGGGCGAGGAGCCGCCCAGCGCACACCGATCGGCTCTGACTCGGGCGAGGAGCCGCCCAGCGCACACCGATCGGCTCTGACTCGGGCGAGGAGCCGCCCAGCGCACACCGATCGGCTCTGACTCGGGCGAGGAGCCGCCCAGCGCACACCGATCGGCTCTGACTCGGGCGAGGAGCCGCTCAGCGCACACCGATCGGCTCTGACTCGGGCGAGGAGCCGCCCAGCGCACACCGATCGGCTCTGACTCGGGCGAGGAGCCGCCCAGCGCACACCGATCGGCTCTGACTCGGGCGAGGAGCCGCCCAGCGCACACCGATCGGCTCTGACTCGGGCGAGGAGCCGCCCAGCGCACACCGATCGGCTCTGACTCGGGCGAGGAGCCGCCCAGCGCACACCGATCGGCTCTGACTCGGGCGAGGAGCCGCTCAGCGCACACCGATCGGCTCTGACTCGGGCGAGGAGCCGCCCAGCGCACACCGATCGGCTCTGACTCGGGCGAGGAGCCGCTCAGCGCACACCGATCGGCTCTGACTCGGGCGAGGAGCCGCCCAGCGCACACCGATCGGCTCTGACTCGGGCGAGGAGCCGCCCAGCGCACACCGATCGGCTCTGACTCGGGCGAGGAGCCGCCCAGCGCACACCAATCGGCTCTGACTCGGGCGAGGAGCCGCCCAGCGCACACCGATCGGCTCTGACTCGGGCGAGGAGCCGCCCAGCGCACACCGATCGGCTCTGACTCGGGCGAGGAGCCGCCCAGCGCACACCGATCGGCTCTGACTCGGGCGAGGAGCCGCCCAGCGCACACCAATCGGCTCTGAATCGGGCGAGGAGCCGCCCAGCGCACACTGATCGGCTCTGACTCGGGCGAGGAGCCGCCCAGCCCACACCGATCGGCTCTGACTCGGGCGAGGAGCCGCCCAGCGCACACCAATCGGCTCTGAATCGGGCGAGGAGCCGCCCAGCGCACACCGATCGGCTCTGACTCATGCCTCGGCTCACATCCGCCTGCAGCGTTACAAAGTCCACCAACGGCCGCCGCCGCCGCCGCGGGTCGGCTCGTCAGAGGTGTCCCGGCTCCGTCCCGGCCCACTCAGAGGTGTCCCGGCCCCGTCCCGGCCCCCTCAGAGGTGTCCCGGCCCCGTCCCGGCCCACTCAGAGGTGTCCCGGCCCAGCCCGGCCCCTCAGAGGTGTCCCGGCCCGGCCCGGCCCCCTCAGAGGTGTCCCGGCCCCGTCCCGGCCCCCTCAGGTGTCCCGGCCCCGTCCCGGCCCCCTCAGAGTTGTCCCGGCCCGGCCCGGCCCCCTCAGAGGTGTCCCGGCCCCGTCCCGGCCCCGTCAGAGGTGTCCCGGCCCCGTCCCGGCCCACTCAGAGGTGTCCCGGCCCCGTCCCGGCCCCGTCAGAGGTGTCCCGGCCCCGTCCCGGCCCACTCAGAGGTGTCCCGGCCCGGCCCGGCCCCCTCAGAGGTGTCCCGGCCCCGTCCCGGCCCCGTCAGAGGTGTCCCGGCTCCGTCCCGGCCCACTCAGAGGTGTCCCGGCCCGGCCCGGCCCCCTCAGAGGTGTCCCGGCCCCGTCCCGGCCCCTCAGAGGTGTCCCGGCCCCGGCCTGGCCCCGTCAGAGGTGTCCCGGCCCCGGCCCAGCCCCGTCAGAGGTGTCCCGGCCCCGGCCCCGTCAGAGGTGTCCCAGCCCCGTCATAGGTGTCCCGGCCCCGTCAGAGGTGTCCCGGCCCGGCCCGGCCCCCTCAGAGGTGTCCCGGCTCGGCCCGGCCCCCTCAGAGGTGTTCCGGCCCCGTCCCGGCCCCCTCAGAGGTGTCACGGCCCGGCCCGGCCCCTCAGAGGTGTTCCGGCCCCGTCCCGGCCCCCTCAGAGGTGTCCCGGCCCCGTCCCGGCCCCCTCAGAGGTGTCCCGGCCCGGCCCGGCCCCCTCAGAGGTGTCCCGGCCCCGTCCCGGCCCCGTCAGAGGTGTCCCGGCCCCGTCCCGGCCCACTCAGAGGTGTCCCGGCCCGGCCCGGCCCCCCTCAGAGGTGTCCCGGCCCCGTCCCGGCCCCGTCAGAGGTGTCCCGGCTCCGTCCCGGCCCACTCAGAGGTGTCCCGGCCCGGCCCGGCCCCCTCAGAGGTGTCCCGGCCCCGTCCCGGCCCCCTCAGAGGTGTCCCGGCCCCGGCCTGGCCCCGTCAGAGGTGTCCCGGCCCCGGCCCAGCCCCGTCAGAGGTGTCCCGGCCCCGGCCCGGCCCCGTCAGAGGTGTCCCAGCCCCGTCATAGGTGTCCCGGCCCCGTCAGAGGTGTCCCGGCCCCGGCCCCGTCAGAGGTGTCCCGGCCCCGGCCCGGTCAGAGGTGTCCCGGCCCCGGCCTGGCCCCGTCAGAAGTGTCCCGCCCCCGTCCCGGCCCGTCAGAGGTGTCCCGCCCCCGGCCCGGCCCCGTCAGAAGTGTCCCAACCCCGGCCCGGCCCCGTCAGAGGTGTCCCGGCCCCGGCCCCGTCAGAGGTGTCCCGACCCCGCCCCGGCCCCGTCAGAGGTGTCCCGGCCCCGGCCCCGTCAGAGGTGTCCCGGCCCCGGCCCGGTCAGAGGTGTCCCGGCCCGGCCCCGTCAGAGGTGTCCCGGTCCCGGCCCCGTCAGAGGTGTCCCGGCCCCGGCCCGGTCAGAGGTGTCCCGGCCCCGGCCTGGCCCCGTCAGAAGTGTCCCGCCCCCGTCCCGGCCCGTCAGAGGTGTCCCGCCCCCGGCCCGGCCCCGTCAGAAGTGTCCCGACCCCGGCCCGGCCCCGTCAGAGGTGTCCCGGCCCCGGCCCCGTCAGAGGTGTCCCGACCCCGCCCCGGCCCCGTCAGAGGTGTCCCGGCCCCGGCCCCGTCAGAGGTGTCCCGGCCCCGGCCCGGTCAGAGGTGTCCCGGCCCGGCCCCGTCAGAGGTGTCCCGGCCCCGGCCCCGTCAGAGGTGTCCCGGCCCCGGCCCGGTCAGAGGTGTCCCGGCCCGGCCCCTTCAGAGGTGTCCCGGCCCCGGCCCCGTCAGAGGTGTCCCGGCCCCGTCCCGGCCCCGGCCCGGCCCCGTCAGAGGTGTCCCGCCCCCCGGCACGGCCCCGTCAGAGGTGTCCCCCCCCCCCCGGCCCGGCCACGTCAGAAGTGTCCCGCCCCCCGGCCCGGCCCCGTCAGAGGTGTCCCGGCCACGGCCCGGCCCCGTCAGAAGTGCCCCCCCCCCCCCCCGGCCCGGCCCCGTCAAAGGTGTCCCGGCCCGGCCCTGTCTCCGGCGCCTCCGGCCCGGCGGCGGATTATGTTTGATCGACGATAGGGTGCTGACAGGGCGGGCCGCGCCGCCGCGCCGCCGCGCCGCCTGGGGCCTCACCAGCATCGGCTGTTGGACGAGTAACGAGCTAAACACAGCCCGGGTGATGGCTGGACCCGTGACGCCATCTCCCGAGAGGAAGCCACCCTGCACGGCGGCGGCGGCGGCAGAGGCGCGGCTGGGGACCAGTTTCGTCATCCTCTGAACCCGAGGTGCGACTGATCCGGTGCGGTGCCCTAGCTCCTGACGCTGGAGGTAACTGGACGGTGTCCTCCCCTCTCACGTGGTGCCCCACACTGGCGGATCCAGCCTCCCAATATGGGGGGGGGGGCTAATTTCACTGGGGCCTTCCGGGCCCCAGGGGCCTCCATATGACCTAAACGGTACCCCCGCCATTGTTTCCCCTTTGCGGACTTAGGTTCTTTTTCTCGCTATGCTATTCTTACGTGTAAGGACGTGTCAATGAAGTGCACAAATACAATTAATGGATATTTGCCTCTAAATATCTAAAATGGTGTTATTTTACATGCTATTTTATATACAAATTAGTTATTCGCTAATACCTTTTTACTGAATAAAGTTAGAAGGGCACGGTAAACGTCATTTTGTTGTTATCATCAAGACGCGTTGAATGCTGTTGCAGCATGACTTCTTTCTGACATTTGATGACCTTGACCTAAGGTCATGGTCACGGCACAAAGTCACCTTTCCAAATTTGACCTACACGGCGATGTTATATATCTTTGAACTTGTCTTGAAGATAGGAATTCATTGGTATTACAATATTGCGCGATCGTTGATGATTATAAAGCAAACTGAGACATTTTCGGGATTTCTTTACACCGAGAAGGAAGTTATGAAGTTGCTATTCGATATTCAAATTCAAATGAATTCAAAAGTTGCCATTGACGATCAGGCGTTATTTAAGGACAATCGAATTCCTCGCAACAAGACAAGTTTAAGATATATATCAACCCCACAAAGGCAACAATTGGAAACCTAACCTTGAACCTTGACATATTGACCTTAGGTGAAGGTCACCAAATGTTAGAAAGAGGTCATACTGCATATCATTCAACGCGTCTTGACGAAAATAACAAAATGGTGTCCATTTTACCTTTTGTTTCTTTATTCAGTCAAAAGTTATTGGAGAATAACATCTTTCACAAAAAGAACATAAAAATGACAAAATGTAGCATATTTGAAGACAAATAACCATCATTTTTCTGTTTGAACGACACTTCTTTACACTTAACAATAATAAAGTCAAAATAGGAAATACATTTGGCTTGGGTATCCAAAAAAGCTTAATAATGTCAAAAACAAATACTAACTTTGAAATTTAAGGTCAAGGTCATCAAATGTTAGAAATGTCATGCTGCAGAGCATTCAACTTGTGTTGATGAGAACAGAAAAATGACGTTTACCGTACCAATCTAGTTTTATTCAGTCAAAAGTTATTAGCGAATAACATATTTTGTATATAAAATAGCATGAAACATGACCAAATTTGAGAAATTTGGTGGCAAATATATTTTTTTTGTATCACTTAATTGACACGTCCTTACACGTAGTAGCACGTAATAGCATAGCGAAAAATCATAAACACGTTTGAGAAGAGGTATCCCAAAAGGTTGTACAATTTCGAAAACGTACTAAATTTGGAAATTTTCGAAAATAAAAAAATCAACATCACCATGTTATAAAACAGCTCATTTCCATGCTAATGACATAATACATCTATATTGCTTCATAAATTCCCCGCCATATGGGCTCGCAAAGATTGACCTGCACCGTGACCTTATAAAAATGTACGAGGCAATATCTCCTGAACCACTGCTTGCATTGCAATACAACTTTCACAGCTTTAAAGGAAATAGTTCACCTTCAACATGGGTTTTGAACTGAAATAGCAGTTTTGTAGCCCGTGTTGAGAAATCCTTATCTGGAACTTTTCTTGGCTGAAAAGACTCTCCAGCCGAAGATATTTGACTTTTTGGCGAAGGAATACGGCGCATATATGATGTACCGTACCGTCTGAAAGTGCCAGCACTGCCATGGAGCATGCGCAGACCAATAACGCACACCATAACATTAATAATTTACAACCTTCTGTCCTGAATTGGCGCGATGTAGGACCATTTTTGAAAATAAAAAAGAAACTGTATTAAAAAATATAATAAAATCGTGTTCTGAAAAATTTCCCGAAGGTGAACTATTTCCTTTAAAGGAAAATCTTGGAAAGTTCACCTTGGAAATTCTTTACCCAACACGATTTGATTATATGTTTAATACAATTTCTTTTTATATTGTAAAAAATGGCCTTATATCGCGCCGATTCAGGACAGAAGGCCGTAAATTTGTATTGTTTATCAAAACTATATGCATTCTCTCTGAGTCAGAGTCCTGACGTCACGCGAATGTAAAAAAAAATGGTACAGCCAATCAGATTCGAAAGTAGTCGCGTAAAGATAGACTCGCATTGGAGATGTGCCAACCGGCGGCCGGCGATTCGCTTGCTAGCACCAGCTGCAAGCTGATTGGCTGATGGTATAGCCTCTGCCCGGGCTAGAATCAGTACAACATTCTTTCGCCAGCACCGCATTCCTTCGCCAAAAACTCAAATATATTCGGCTGGAGAGTCTTTTCAGTCAATAAAACTTGCAGATAGGGGTTTCCCAACACGGGCTACAAAACTGCTATCTCAGTTTAAAACTAATGTTGAAGGTGAACTATTTCCTTTAAAGGGACTATCCCACCTTAAAGGAAATACCTTCGGAAAATTTTCAGAACACGATTTTATTATATTTTTTAATACAGTTTCTTTTTTTTCTTTTCAAAAATGGTCCTACATCGCGCCAATTCAGGACAGAAGGTCGTAAATTATTAATGTTATGGTGTGCGTTATTGGTCTGCGCATGCTCAATGCAGTGCTGGCACTCTCAGACGGTACGGTATATCATATATGCGCCGCATTCCTTCGCCAAAAAGTCAAATAACTTCGGCTGGAGTCTTTTCAGCCAAGAAAAGTTGCAGCTAAGGATTTCTCAACACGGGCTACAAAACTGCTATTTCAGTTCAAAATATCATGTTGAAGGTGAACTATTTCCTTTAACTATTTGTTATGTTATAACTATAACTATATTTCCTTTTCTATTTGAGTTGAGATAGCCATTTTGATAGCTTGGCATTGCAATTAAGTATGGTAGCAGTTAAAACAACCACAATGATCTAATCAAAAAGATATTCGAGTTTTATTTTGACATCTGTAAAAAATAAGGCCCATGTGTATTTGAATAGGGCCTCTAAACCGACAACGTCATCTCTCTTTACCCAACTGGTAATGATAGTCGACTTGTTTTAAGGTCAGCCTTGAAATATTTTCGTCTTTCATTTCTCGATCCCCGGGTGATTTATTCGCAATCTAGAGGCTAGCACTATCAGCTGGAGTTGATGCAGCAGTTGGCTGCCAGGGACTGCTAGTGAGCCAGGGTGTTATGACGTCGCAAGCAAATGGTACCAGTTAAATATTTAACGCTAAATATTTATTTATTTATAAATCAATCAATCAATCAATATTTAGTGGTACGATTTGCTTGCGACGTCATAACACCCTGGCTCACTATCGGTCCCTGGCGGCCAACTGCTGCAACAACTCCAGCTGATAGTGCTAGCCAATCTAGACACCAGGCGGTTCGCTGTTTCTCTGCGCAATAGATGTCGACACAAAATTGTTTCAAGGAATTTAATTAGGAATTAATTATAACAAAAACTTAATACTAGTAGACGTATTCCACACAACATAGGCACCTATGTAAGGAAATTCACTCACGCGCTCCTCTGCCACCCAGCAGGCAGCAGGAGGCCAAAGGCAGCGACGCGCGCTGCGTGTAAAATTATAACTTACGTTGGTTGTGAATCACTCCAAAATAGCGTCAGACGCGCCACTTTCCCTATCCCTTCTGCTACCAAAATGCTACAAAATAGAGAAAACACGAATGAGGCAAAAACAAATCGCAAGAAGTGATTTTTTTTTGTCGCAGGCAGTACCCATTTTCATCGTCAGTTTCAGCGGATTTTGGGGTGGGGCTAATTTCTATTGCCGCCCCTGTCGAGCTTGGAATGTGTGTGTGTGTGGGGGGGGGGCTTTACCCTGCCGCCCCTTTTGGATCCGCCAGTGATTCCATACAACATATAGGTACCTATACAAGGAAATTCACTCACGCGCTCCTCTGCCATCCAGCAGGCAGTAGGAAACCAAAGGCTGCGACGCGCGCTGCGTGTAAAATTATAACTTACGTTGGTTGTGAATTACTCCAAAATAGCGTCAGACGCGCCACTTTCCCTATCCCTACTGTTACCAAAATGCTACCAATTAGAGGAAACACGAACGAGGCAAAAACAAGATTTCTTTCTTTCGCAACAAGTTATTTTTTTCGCAGTCAGTACTCATTTTCATCGCTAGTTTCAGCGAATTTTGAGGGGGGATAATTTCTATTGCCGCCCCTGTCGAGCTTGGGATGGGGGGGGGGGCGGCTTTTGCCCCTGCCCCCCCCCCCCCCCCCCCTCCTGGATCCGCCAGTGATGCACCACCTCCCACCACTGGAGTCGCCCGGACAGTGTACTCCCATAGGCGTAACCACCTTCCGAAAGTAGGTGGGGACGGAGGCACTTCGAAGTCGATTATTTCCATGCAACGCCCATAGGCGTAATGTTAAAATCCGAAAATGTTACTGGGTACTGATCTCCAGTGACCCCAGTGGTGGTTACGCGCCTGTGTCCTCCCCCATCACGTGTCGTCCCGCCTCTCAACACTGGACAGTGTCCTCCCCTCTCACGTGGCGCCCCACCTCCCAACGCCCGAGGCGCCCGGACTGCGTCGGTAGCTCCCCCTGGCGGCCTCTCACGTGGCGCCCCACCTCCCACCACCGGAGGCGCCCAGACTGCGTCAGTAGCTCCCCTGGCGGCCTCTCACGTGGCGCCCCACCTCCCACCACCGGAGGCGCCCAGACTGCGTCGGTAGCTCCCCCTGGCGGCCTCTCACGTGGCGCCCCACCTCCCACCACCGGAGGCGCCCAGACTGCGTCGGTAGCTCCCCCTGGCGGCCTCTCACGTGGCGCGAGATGACACGCCCCGGTCGGCCCATGAAAGCTGCAGCGCACGCCGCTCCCTGCATAGTAATGTGTGCGGCGCGGTGGGCGCGATTAGCCCCGCTGCCGACCCGGCACAATGGCGGGGCTCGGACGGTCGACCGCTGCCCACCTCAGTCAGGGCCGGCCCCGCTACCCCCTCCTGAGACTGGCCACGCCCCCTCCTCTGACGTCACCCGCTGGTGACGCTGAGAGAATGACGTCGGTGGAGCTCGGACGTCAGTTGATGGTCTGTTGACGCTGCAACTGGGTCTGACGTCACACAATATTCCGGTGACGCCGCTGCAGGAACTGACGTCTGCTGATATTCCGACTTCCGATGATGTCTTCGCTGTCTGTCGACCCCGGTGCTGGCATGTCTTTGCCGACGGAAAGATGACTGAGCTTTGAATGAGCATGCGGTATGCCAGCGAGCACCCGCACCCGCACCGTGCAAAGCCCGCACGGTCCGCGGGTCTGTGGCGGATCGCATCAATCAGTGGTCGGGTGTGTGCCGTGTGTTGATGATGAACACTGCAGTACTGGCGGATTTTGCGATTGGTTCTGATTTCTGGCGGATTTTGCGATTGGTTCTGACTTCTGGCGGATTTGTGGGCAAGGAGGCTGGCGCTGCTGATGGCTTCAATCATTGATAAAAATTCGCCCAAGGAGAAAATGATTAATTCCTTGCATGTGGCCGAGGTATTCACAGAATAACTTGAGGAACTTGGACGGATACTGGTTAGTCGGGTTTCTAACCGTCTGGCGGTTGTATGCATTTTATGGCGGTTGTATTTGTATTTTATGGCGGTTGTATGTATTTTATGGTCACCGACCCTGTGCCGTGCATTAGGTGAGGCTTTTTTGTACGCTTATATTCTGAGTTTTGCTCGATGCTTTATTAATTATTCTCATCGCTGCATGGGACATGAAGAACTGCACTAGTATTTTGTTTCTGCCGCTGTGTATAGTAAATTGGTCGGATTTAACTTTGTGTGGTAGGAATATAATTTAATATCTGAAATCGGTTTCGGTGTCTCCGCAACATGCATTCACTGCGGTTTTAGTGCATGCGAAATGGGTAACCGAAAGCCTGCGAATGCAACAGTATGCGTTTCAGTTTAATTGCGATGAATATTGCATAGCCACCCGTATACAATTAAGATCGGTGAATATATAATAGCGGCTGTAAATCTAACAAGGCTTATGACATGAAAAGCTTGCGAATGCAGCAATACGCATTGCATAGCTCAAGAGTCAAGTGCAATCAATATTGCCTTGCTAATGAATAAACCTCAGTGAATATAAATAGCGGCGGCGGCTGTAAATCTGGGAGGGATTGCGGCGCCGCTCGCCAGCCAATTTGACACCCACTTGCACCGGTTGATTTTAATGGCCGTAATGAGCCGCTCGGCATGGCGGCTATTCATTGGCGCAGTGAGCCAGCGGCGTGATCGGTTCATTAGTATGTATGTACCCCCGTCCGTCACGACATAGGTTGGACGGGGGTTCGGTTACTGTCGGAGGCAGAGGTCACGTGCCTGATCTGACCTCACATGACCTGATAACCTAAATTAACCGGGACCGCACCTGATCTGACCTGACCTCTGACCTGATCCGACCTAACCTGACCTGATCTGACCTGATCCGACCTAATCTGACCTCTGACCTGACCAGACCTAGCATGACGGTATCGCACCTGTCCTGACCGCACCTGTCCTGACCGCACCTGTTTTGACCGCACCTGTCCTGACCGCACCTGTCCTGACCGCACCTCGCGAGCGCGTGTGAGCGAGTCGCTGACTGGAGACTGGAGACGCTAATGGCCTTGGCTGACTGGCTGTGGCCGATAAATATTCAAACCGAGCTTTGGTCGGCGGGGTTACCGGTCTGACGTATCGACTATCGCCCCTGCCCGGACCGCTGACGTATCGCCCCTGTCCGGACCGGTCTGACGTATCGCCCCTGCCCGGACAGGTTTGACGTATCGCCCCTGCCCGGACCGGTCTGACGTATCGTCCCTGGCCGGACCGGTCTGACGTATCGCCCCTGCCCGGACCGGTCTGACGTATCGCCCCTGCCCGGACCGGTCTGACGTATCGTCTATCGTCCCTGGCCGGACCGGTCTGACGTATCGCCCCTGCCCGGGTCGGTCTGACGTATCGCCCCTGCCCGGACCGGTCTGACGTATCGCCCCTGCCCGGACCGGTCTGACGTATCGACTATCGCCCCTGTCCGGACCGGTCTGACGTATCGCCCCTGCCCGGACCGGTCT
The DNA here is from genome assembly GCA_036785665.1 of Chirona hameri. Classification (NCBI taxonomy): domain Eukaryota; kingdom Metazoa; phylum Arthropoda; class Thecostraca; order Balanomorpha; family Balanidae; genus Chirona; species Chirona hameri. Next base: position 17,516 of record JAXIVJ010002813.1, on the reverse strand, counting down.
AACGTATCGCCCCTGCCCGGACCGGTCTGACGTATCGCCCCTGCCCGGACCGGTCTGACGTATCGACTAGCGCCCCTGCCCGGACCGGTCTGACGTATCGCCCCTGCCCGGACCGGTCTGACGTATCGCCCTTGGCCGGACCGCTGACACGTATCGCCCCTGCCCGGACCGGTCTGACGTATCGCCCCTGCCCGGACCGGTCTGACGTATCGCCCCTGCCCGGACCGGTCTGACGTATCGCCCCTGCCCGGACCGCTGGCTTCTCGTCGCTGCCCTGCGCGCCGCGACTGACGTGCGTTGAAGGGAAGCGTCCGCCGAAATGAACGCGCGCGCCCGGGTGCAAGCTCGAAGCGTTCTATCACGATCCAGATGTGATCTAAATGCAGCTCATTCATGAGTGCAGTCAGTCGCTGCAGCCGACCGAGCCGGCCTGTTAAAAATACCGGCCGGCCCACTTCATCGCACATGTCCACATGTGGCCCCACTCGCATATCTCGTCCGCCAACATCCGATGTAATCGCTATGCATATGATGTAATCTGCACGCCATGTGGTGGTGCTAGTCACACCCGTAACGTTAAACACACCCTGCATCAGCCGATCCCCAGGGTGAAAGACCCAGGGTGAAAGAGTAGTCGCGAGTCTCGTTCCTTCACAGGCCAGCGGCGGCTGGCAGGGTAAGACACGCGCCGCCCGGTGCCTTCCTCGTCACCTCTGCTGTCTCCGAGTCAAGGTCAGACATCGGAGCCCCTCCTCTCCTCGCCGACTGGGCAGACAGCCGCCTGGCAACATCGGCTCTTCGCCTCTCACCTCCAGCGTCCGCCGGCCGCACATTCAGCGCCTATTCCGACTGCGACACAGACCCCACTGAATCAGACGCCAACTCCGACTCCGATTTTTATTCCAACTTCAATTGCGAGTCTGACGCACACATCCAGACTCTTATTTTTCTTCCAAGTTCGACTCCGACTCCCACTTGTTTCCGACTTATACCCCGACTCCGACTCCAAATACTATTCTGAATCAGACACCTACTCCGATTCCGACTCCACCTCAGGACGAGCGTGACTGCTTCAACCCTGCCGCGCCGCGCTCCTCGCCACTGCACAGCCCGCGGACCGGCAGCGGCGGCCGGTGACCGGCAGCCGGTAGCAGCACCCGACCCGTGCCGTGTCGCCGGTTTTCCTGTAACGCACGGGCGTACCTCCACAGCGCGCGCCCGGAGACAGCTGGTCGCCGGTCAGGGCGCGTTCGCCACCCGTTTTCCTGCCGCGGCGCGCGATGCTCGCGATGCTCGCGATGCTCGCGATGTTCCCGATGCTCGGTCCTCGTCAGCGGGGCGCGCCCTCTGTGGGGGCGGCGGCACGCCACCAGCCGACAGAGCTACAAATGGCGCCCCCTCCCCCGGATACAGATGTCGGCCGGTACGGACCGCGCTTGTGTCGCCGGGAACAGGACAGGGGTGCAGCGCCGTATTGATGGCTGCCGCTGACGCCCGGCCAGCCTGTTGTGAAGGCGGAGGGCTCTGATGGACGGATGTGTTGTGAGCTGCCGAGCGGAGGACGCCCACGCGGTGTGGGGAACGCCTGCTCCGGGACGGCCGTGATAGGTGTCGATAGGGCACCCGCTGCGGTCTGAGGCGGCTGGTGAGAGGTTTAGGCGGATGGTGAGAGGTTTAGGCGGCTGGTGAGAGGATTAGGCGGCTGGTGAGAGGTCTCCGGCGGCCGGTGAGAGGATTGGGTGGCCGGTGAGAGGGTTAGGCGGCTGGTGAGAGGATTAGGCGGCTGGTGAGAGGGTTAGGCGGCTGGTGAGAGGTCTCCGGCGGTCGGTGAGAGGATTGGGCGGCCGGTGAGAGGATTATGCGGCTGGTGAGAGGGTTAGGCGGCTGGTGAGAGGGTTAGGCGGCTGGTGAGAGGGTTAGGCGGCTGGTGAGAGGGTTAGGCGGCTGGTGAGAGGGTTGGGTGGCTGGTGAGAGGATTATGTGGCTGGTGAGAGGGTTAGGCGGCTGGTGAGAGGGTTAGGCGGCTGGTGAGAGGGTTAGGCGGCTGGTGAGAAGTTTAGGCGGCTGGTGAGAGGGTTAGGCGGCTGGTGAGAGGGTTGGGTGGCTGGTGAGAGGATTATGTGGCTGGTGAGAGGGTTAGGCGGCTGGTGAGAGGGTTAGGCGGCTGGTGAGAGGGTTAGGCGGCTGGTGAGAAGTTTAGGCGGCTGGTGAGAGGGTTAGGCGGCTGGTGAGAGGTTTAGGCGGCTGGTGAGAGGGTTAGGCGGCTGGTGAGAGGTCTCCGGCGGCTGGTGAGAGGTTTAGGCGGCCGGTGAGAGGGTTAGGCGGCTGGTGAGAGGTTTAGGCGGCTGGTGAGAGGGTTAGGCGGCTGGTGAGAGGGTTAGGCGGCTGGTGAGAGGATTATGCGGCTGGTGAGAGGGTTAGGCGGCTGGTGAGGGGGCTAGGCGGCTGGTGAGAGGGTTAGGCGGCTGGTGAGAAGTTTAGGCGGCTGGTGAGAGGGTTAGGCGGCTGGTGAGAAGTTTAGGCGGCTGGTGAGAGGGTTAGGCGGCTGGTGAGAGGGTTAGGCGGCTGGTGAGAAGTTTAGGCGGCTGGTGAGAGGGTTAGGCGGCTGGTGAGAAGTTTAGGCGGCTGGTGAGAGGGTTAGGCGGCTGGTGAGAGGGTTAGGAGGCTGGTGAGAGGATTATGCGGCTGGTGAGAGGGTTAGGCGGCTGGTGAGGGGGCTAGGCGGCTGGTGAGAGGGTTAGGCGACTGGTGAGAAGTTTAGGCGGCTGGTGAGAGGGTTAGGCGGCTGGTAAGAAGTTTAGGCGGCTGGTGAGAGGGTTAGGCGGCTGGTGAGAGGGTTAGGCGGCTGGTGAGAGGGTTAGGCGGCTGGTGAGAAGTTTAGGCGGCTGGTGAGAGGGTTAGGCGGCTGGTGAGAAGTTTAGGCGGCTGGTGAGAGGGTTAGGCGGCTGGTGAGAGAGTTAGGCGGCTGGTGAGAGGGTTAGGCGGCTGGTGAGAAGTTTAGGCGGCTGGTGAGAGGGTTAAGCGCTCCGGGGTGTAGTGTGATGGCTGTTGGCTGTTTGGTGGTCAGGTGGTGGTCAGTCGGTGTCAGTTGTTGGGTGCTGTCGGGGACCGCCGGTGGATGCGGTGGCAATGGTCTGTGGTTTGTGTGATGGGGAGCGACGTCAAGCTAAAGTGTGGTCAGTGGTCAGTGGTCGTGCATCAAGCTGAAATGTGGTCAGTGGTCGGTGGCCACTGGTTGGTGAATACAATGGATCTGTGACTTGACTAGTAAACAGGGCCGGTTTGTCGTGGGTCGTGACCTGAGGTGTGCCACAACCCATCTCTGGCCTCTGGTATAGATGTGACTCGTGGTTCGTGAGACGGTGATCTGTTGCTGAATTCGTTGACCATAACCTGCTGTCAGGGCCAGTGTCCTCTGGTCCTTTGGCCGGCGTGGTATGCCCGTATAGCAGTATTCAGGAATGATACATTGATAAACCCGGCGACAACTGGCAACGTCATGCCGCCTGACCTTGTCTGACCCTGTCTGACCCTGTCTGACCCCGTCTGACCCTGTCTGACCCTGTCTGACCCTGTCTGGCCCTGTCTGACCCTGTCTGACCCCATCTGACCCCATCTGACCCTCTGACCCTGTCTGGCCCTGTCTGACCCTCTCTGACCCCATCTGACCCTGTATGACACCGGTTAATCCTGCCGGACCCATATGACCCCGTCTGATCCTGCCTGGTCCCGTTTTACTCCTTCTGACCCCTCATCACCCTTCCTGCCCCATCTGACCCTCTGACTCCGTCTGACTCTCTGCCTCCGTCTGACTCCATGTGACTCCGCCTGACTCCATCTGACTCCGTCCTGATTTCGTCTGACCCCGTCTGACCACTCTGGCCTCATCTGACTCCTTCTGACCCCGCCCGACCTACCCTGACCCTTATGACCTCACCTGACCCCGTCTGACCCCATCCGACTCCGTCTGACCCCGTCACTGACCCGGCTCCGAGACGTCACAATGGCGCCTGACAGTGCCAGGCTCGCCGACCTCACAACAAAAGACTCCCGCCTGGAGCGCTGTGGGCTGTGATGGTCACGTGACCAGTATCACACCGCACCGACCTTGTCACGTAACCTCCACCACTGCCTGATGGATCGATGTGACGTCACCAGACCCTGGGGGACGGGGGAAGAGGGGGACGAGGAGGAGAGAGGTCTCGCCATCCGTGACCTTCCGTAATGACCGATGATATGGCGGCCGGACCGGCCCGCTCTGTTCCCATGTCTTTGCGACAGCGGACTGAATAGTCGTCCGGCGCAGTTCGTGACTCGGCCGGCTCACGCCGCGTTTGACTCGGCAAAATCCCCGCCCACGCCGGCCGTATCACCCTGAATGGGGTCGCGGCGAGCTGGCCTCTGCGGCGGCTGGACTTTCCCACCGATTCGCATGCGAGCCGGACCGAGTCGCCGCACTGGCGCGCCTTAAACGGTTCACCACGGACCATCGGACTTTCCTATGCGATAAATAAATGTGCACTCTTCACAGGATGCCGTATGTAAAGTGTAAACACCATCGATATATCTTGCTGGGATCCCGGCCTGGTCCATTATTACGACGTCATTGTGACGTCACAGTAGCCGGCTGATGGAGCTTGTGACGTCACCAGCGGTAGCTGGTAGGCCAACTATTGAGGTGTGATGAAGCTTTGCCCTCGGTGTGAAGGATCGGGTGCTCTCCACAGAATGGCCCTGAGTCCTGACTGGACCGAGCGGGCACGACAGGACACGGATGTGTGAAACCGCGATGGCCGGGGAGCACTCCAGTATGTATTGTATTGTATTGTAGTATACATCAGCTGACCCTTTCCACACATATAGGGCTGTTACAGGGTCATTGTCGTACATGTTGGTACATACAAGTTGCAGCCTTAGCTTTGTCATTATAATACAGAAGCTAACACAAGCTAAAATGCACTGACCAGCAAAATAAAAGACATGACATTACAACCAATCTATTACGCAAAAATAAACACTAATAAAACTAGACTGCATGCCACGTTTAAACTAGTCACGAGCGCCTGTCACGTTCGGGGGCTGCACACAGTTTCTTAATATGTTTTTCCGCCACCCTGGTACTGACAGATAGGATACTATTCCACTATTAGAGCCAACTATTATCCACTATTAGAGCCACTATTAGAGCCAAAATAACTATTGAACAGCGATGACGATCTATACAGATAATTTCGCTTCCCGTGATTGGTTCTGGGCCTGGGCAAAGCCAACTGGTCTGACTGACGGGTGTGACGGCCAATCACGTCTCGGTTGAAAACTAAACGGCTCGATAATAGCGAGGGTTCTCCACTTGTAATAATTTTTTTAAGCATGCAAAGATCAAAATAATTAACATACTGGGCAGCCGAAAGCCATTCATATTGTTTCAGCAAGTCCGAGATATGGTCATATTTCCTGCGACCTGAAAGCACTCTCGCTGCAAAGTTAAATATCTTCTGAATTTGACCAATAGCACTGGAACTTGTACCTCCATACACTTGAATACAATATCTTACATGATAAAACACCATGGCGTCAATTAATCTCGGCAATGTTTCTACAGGCAGCACCTGTTTAGCATGAAGAAGTGCGACCAGAATTTCATAGCAACGATCCGTTACTTGCTGCACATGTTGCTCCCATGACAGAGAACTATCCAGTGTGAGGCCTACATTTTTTACTTTCTCTTTGCAATGAAGAACCTCACCCATGAAGTTAATAGTTGGGAATCCGTTTAGACGCATCAACTGCCGTCTATCGCCGCACACAATAAACTCTGTTTTTCTGGCATTCACTAGCATGCCGTTCTGCTGAAACCATGTCATTGTGTCCAAAACCTCTTCAAGACTTTTTTGCATCTCCTTTATACGGTTGCGGGGACCGACAATGCCAATCTGACTATCATCTGCATAGCGTACCTTAATGATTCGAAAACCGTTAACTTCATCAGGAATGTGACACGGCAAGTCGTTGCTAGCGATGTTGTAAAGCAGCGGCCCTAAACATGTCCCCTGAAATGTTCCAATCGTGATGGGTAGGGGATCCGAAAGTTTTTCACCGATTTTTACTTGCTGAACATGGCCACTTAGATAACTTTTAAACCACTGAGGACATATTTGCAATAGCTCTAGCTTATTTAACAGAGTTGTATGGTCCACTACATCAAAGCAGCGACTTAAATCTATCAGGGTCAGCAGGGTGATCTCTGAGCGATCCATTCCGTTCAAAATCTCATCAGTCACCGATAGCAATGCGGTACAAGTAGAATAATTGGTTCTAAAGCCGTGCTGATCGCTGCTGTATAGGTGTTCCCTATTTAAATAGCTTGTCAGTTGTTGCAAAACAAGTTTTTCTACTACTTTTGTGATTGTTGGGACATTAGTGACTGGTCTGAAATTGGACGCCATGCTAGGATCACCCTTTTTGTGGAACGGGATAACTATGGCTCGCTTCCAGCGTCGCGGGAACATTCCCTGTGGCGAAACTTTTGTTGACAATTCGTAGCAAATAACGACCAGTAATAGCAAAACATAGCTTAATAATTTTCACTGGAATGTCCCCTTCAACGCACGAAGCTTTGTTTCGAATAGAAAAAAATACTTTCTCTAGTTGCGTGAGAGTGACTGGGGATATACGTAATCGCCCTGTATTGACTCTGGGCAATCTCTGTTTTAGAGGTTCGCGATCCGATCTACTAAAGTCCCATAATACCCTGTCTCGAGTTTCTAAACCAATCGAGGTAAAATACTTGTTCAGGTCGTTAGGTGTTAGATTCGACGGTTCTGTTGTCGGCCCCCGTTTTGGAGCAATGACTGGTCTCAGCTGTCTATACAAATCTGATGGTGCAGCAGTATTTATACGCTCCACTAAGTTTTGTCTGCAATCTGTTCTAATGGCTCTTTTCGTCAATAAATTAAAATACTGGTATGACGGATCGTTGCTTTCTCTCGCACTCCTTCTCTGTGACATAAGATCTAGCGTTTCTGGTGAGACAGGCGGACTTGCCGGATTATGCACCCGGTACCTGCGTACCGGGGCGTGCGCATCCAGCAAGCCATTCAAGGTGGACGCGAACGCCTCCCATTGCTTTTCACAATCATCGTTAACATTCACAACAGCGGTCCAATCATTCGCTGCTGCATCGGTCAAGAATGCGGCACTATCAAACGATTTCCATGCACCACCTGTCCTATACAATGCCTTCGATCTAGCGCGCGGAACAGCGATTTCTACGTGAACACGGTAGTGATGACTTGTAAAGTCGCATCGCTCCACCAAACATGTAGGCGGCAGCCGCGCATTATGAATGGCATCGGATACCAGGACCACATCCAGAATGGAACGGTGCGCGCCACTATGGATGGTCGGTTCGTTGACGATGCATTTTAATCCGTATCTCTCGAGTTGCGGGTGCTCTCCACATAACGACCCCGACTCCTGACTGGACCGAGCGGGCACGGCAGGACACGGATGTGTGAAACCGCGATGGCCGGGGAGCACTCCAGTATGGTATATGTTCTGTGATAGAGGACTCTCCAGTATTGTCTGTCCAAAGTTAACGCGGCGAGGTGTCGTGACGGAGGACAAGCGGCGGCGTCCCCAGCTGCAAATCACCGCTGATAATCACCACTTCTGATTACCGCCGGGCTGGATCACGCAGGAGCCCGCCGCCGCGCGCCGCCCGGCTGTCCTTGGCGCCCGTAAGCCCGACGATGAAGCATTAGTTACGAGCGAGCGCCCGTTCACCAGGGGCGGGCACACTCGGCCGTTTGCGGAGGATCGCTGGTGGCGCTGAGTTACTGCACCTCGGCACACGCCGCAGCAGGATGGACTGGCCCCGGGCTACTGCTGCACTGTCTCCGTCTCTGGTGGCCAGGGATAGCTCCTCCCTCCTGCCGCACACGGCTGGTGAGGTCAGAGGTCAGATGCTGCTCCACCGGCACCGCCATCGTCAACTCCACCGCCAGGGATAGCTCCTCCCTTCTGCCGCACACGGCTGGTGAGGTCAGAGGTCAGATGCTGCTCCACCGGCACCGCCATCGTCAACTCCACCGCCGGCAAACGGGCTGCCGTTCGCTTCCTTTCGCTCCCTGTCGCTCCTGCCGGCCCCGGCCAGGGGCGGTTCTCCCATGTAGGTAAGGTAGGCAATGCCTACCCAGTTCGGTAGCCTTCTTCCGGTAGCGTTATTTATCTTCCCTTCTTTTCATTTTGTTTTATTTCTTATTAATTGATTGGTTTTCTGCAATCAGAATGGGCCTATCTTGGAGAAAATTTTCCCAATTTTCCAAGAATATTTCCTTCGAAACCATAAATTAAGCGCAAATGTAAGAAAAAAACTTGTCTAAGCTTGCCTACCACGACCTACTAGATTCTCGACCAGCCTGTGTACAAATCTATTGGGTCCTGCAGTATACAATTTCTGTAAGGTAAGCAAATCCACTAGAAAATCGAGAAGAACACACCTTTTTAAGCGCAATAACTTCATAAGATAAATGTGACTGCAATACCAATTATTATTTTAGGCTCGTAGTAGCTTGCCACATAGGGGTTCAATTATTACTTCTTTTAAAACAAAACAAAACTATTATTATTCCAAGACGATGATCGTGCAATCTAGGTATCATTTTAAGAACTGCAGCTAGAAGCTGCAGTTCTTAAAATGATACCTAGATTGCACGATCATCGTCTTGGAATAATAATATTTTTGTTTTTGTTTTAAAAGAAATAATAATTGAACCCCTATGTGGCAAGCTACTACAAGCCTAAAATAATCATTGGTATTGCAGTCATATTTATCTTATGAAGTTATTGCGCTTAAAAAGGTGTGTTCTTCTCGATTTTCTAGTGGATTTGCTTACCTTACAGAAATTGTATACTGCAGGACCCAATAGATTTGTACACAGGCTGGTCGAGAATCTAGTAGGTCGAGGTAGGCAAGCTTAGGCAAGTTTTTTCTTACATTTGCCAGCTATAAAAGGGAGCTTAACATCTCGTGGTTTTGTGACGCCTACGAGCTTTAAAGGAAATAGTTCACCTTCAACATGGGATTTTGAACTGAAATAGCAGTTTTGTAGCCCGTGTTGAGAAATTCTTATCTGCAACTTTTCTTGGCTGAAAAACTCTCCAGCCGAATATATTTGACTTTTTGGCGAAGGAATGCGGCGCATATATGATATACTGTACCGTCTGAGAGTGCCAGCACTGCATTGAGCATGCGCAGACCAATAACGCACACCATAACATTAATAATTTACGACCTTCTGTCCTGAATTGGCGCGATGTAGGACCATTTTTGAAAATAAAAAAGAAACTGTATTAAAAAATATAATAAAATCGTGTTCTGAAAAATTTCCCGAAGGTGAACTATTTCCTTTAATACTCTGCTTTCAGTTGTGTTCCGTGACGTTCTTCGTGTTGCTCATAGTGCGAGTTAGCGCCAAAAGCGAAGCAATGTCTTGCATCAACTAGCGGATATTTTGTTTTGTATTTGCGTCCCGCTCTAGCCTGCCCTGAACTGGACGGTGCTCGCTCGCTCTTTGCCAATCCGCGTGTGTTACTGGTGTAGGTATGGCAATACAATTGGCCTGTTGGGTAAGTTTTTATGACAATGCTGCCTTGCCTACCTAGTCTCAAGGGCCCAGCGCCGCCCCTGGCCCGGCCACTCCTATTCACTCCCTGCAGCTCCCGTTCGCCCCCACTCGAGCGTGGCTGCTGCGGTGCGCGGCGCGGCGCAGCAATCAGCAATGATCACTAATTTGTCGTGACTGGCCGGCCGCCGTCGCCTGCCCGCCTGTGGCGGCCATCAACGGAGGCCGCGGTTCACCGGCCGGCAGGGCTGCCGCAGCTCACAGCTCGGCCGCGCAGTGGGGGCTCCGCTGGGCTGCCGAGCTGGCGGGCCGCAGCGCTGCGCCGGCCGCCCCGGGACAAAGTCACGTGACGGCTGACCTTGGGTCACTGCGTGGCATGCGGGACGGTGCGGCGGCGGCACCGCAGCCGTCCGGGCTTCCAGGGCCGCCCACGCCGGCCATGAGTCGGTCCCAGCCCCTCTCGCGGCTGTCGCGCGGACCGCCGCCGGCCGGACCGACTGCCGCGCCGGGTTCGCACGACGCCGACGTATTTAATGACGTCATAACTGCCATGGTTTGGGACGGTGCCGGAGGCGGAAGTGGGTATACGCTGCGGAGGGAGATTCCGAGCCGGAGCTGTCGGTGACAGAAGAGAGCACAGGACCGTCTATGGTGGACGCTAACGACGTGCTGTCACCGCTGCCGTGCCTGGGGGGTGCCAACGAGGCACGAGACGTGCCTGTCATACCGTGGCTGAGGGTGCCAACGAGGCAAGTGACGAGCCAGTCATTCTGGGGTATGGTGCGGTGTCACCCCGTGTTTATCAAGCCCAGCAGTCAGCGCCGCGCCGCCTGCCACCACCGGCAGACACACGCGTCTAGTGACCATGCCGGCAGGATCAGAAGCCTGGAATAATAAACAGGCTCGTTTCTCGTATCGGTAGGTAAAATAACCGATGACGAAACGCAGGGTGACAGGCTCGAGCCTGCTTATCCTGACCGATCTGGGCCTATAAATTAACACGGTCCAGCGAGGATACACGCGACACACGTCACGCTCGCATACAAATATGGATAGCGGACCTCCTTAAACGGACATGTCCACTGTCCGTGGTCACATGTGACGCACGACAAATTGGTTTGGAATGCCCAGTTTGGTCGTGAAATGCCGCGAATGAGATCTGATAAAAGCTGACCGATATCCTGTCAGAAGACGTGAGAACAGAGCTGTTTTTAATCACCAGAGGTTATTTAAGAAACCGGATTTTGGTGATACTGTTATCGATGCTGCTTACAGATGCCGGTCAGTTCTTTCGAAACGCTTATCAAATCCACTGACCTGCCACAATGAGCAACACCGTTAATATCAGCTAGATAATGCTGTCTATCCGGTGTAACACATGGTAGACAATGTGAGGAACACACGAGAAGAAGTCAACAGCTTAACAAGTATTCAGTATTTACTATATTCGGGGAAAACCATTACCTGTTTTACCATGCAGGGGCGTCGACGCCTAACAGACCATTCAGACTAATCGCACCACTTTTTTGGATGTCCCAATGTGCCGCCACCGTCTAGGTGCCGCCCTCGACGAGGCGCCGTCACATACCAAGTGCCGCCACTGACCGGACGCCACCCAAGTCAGGTGCCGTCCCTCAAAAGATGCCGCCCCTTCAGCCAGGTGCCGCCCGCTCAGAAAGATGCCGCCCTTCAGCCAGGTGTTGCCCCTCGAAAATATGCCGCCCCCTCAACCGGGTGTCGCCCCTTCAGCCAGGTGCCGCCCCTTCAGCAGGTGCCGCTCCGCAGAAGATGCTGCCCCTCCAGAAGGGTGCCGCCCCTTCATCCAGGTGCCGCCCCTTCAGAAAGATGCCGCCCTTCAGCCAGGTGTTGCCCCTTACAAAGATGCCGACCCCTCAACCGGGTGCCGCCCCTTTATCCAGGTGCCGCCCCCTCAGAAAGATCCGCCCTTCAGCCAGGTGTTGCCCCTTAAAAAGATGCCGACCCCTCAACCGGGTGCCGCCCCTTCAGTCAGGTGCTACCCCTTCAGCCAGGTGCCTCCCCTTCAGCAGGTGCCGCCCCTCAGAAGATGCTGCCCCTTCAGCCGGGTGCCGCCACTTCAGCCAGGTGCCGCCCCTTCAGAAAGGTGCCGCCCCTTCAGCTAGGTGCCGCCCCTTCAGCTAGGTGCCGCCCCTCAGCTAGGTGCCTCCCCTTCAGCAAGGTGCCGCCCTTTCAGCCAGGTGCTGCCCCTTCAGCCAGGTGCCGCCCCTTCATTCAGGTGCCGCCCCTCAGCCAGGTGCCACCCCTCAGATAGACGCCGCCCCTTCAGCCTGGTGTGGCGCCTTCAGCCAGGTGCCGCCCCTCAGCCAAGTGCCGCAACGAATATTTGCCGTCCCTATATCCTGATAAGGTGATGCCGTATCATGGCGGCCATGGCCCATCGATATGTCTTTTTGGTGCAAACTCAGGCTTAAGTAGTTCTTAAAGGGAATGTTTCACCTTTCTGAAAGTTGTCAAATATATGCTGATTGTAGTTGAAAATATTAAGTAAGTGCTGCTGAAAACGATGGTGATATTTTTCTCTCTCGAAAAGTCACTTAACTCTATACAAATTAAGGTTTTCGATTTGGGATGATGACGTCATTATTGAGCTGTAGACCGCCGCTGATTGGCTGACAAGGTGGGATTCGGTGAAAAAGTGTCTGTCAGCCAATCAGCGGCGGCACTAGCCTAGACCCCATTTTGCAAATGTGAATTAAAATTGCTTAAAAACGGCTAAGTTTTGGGGAAAATTACCTTCGTATTTTCGCCATTTCAATAACGGCCAAATATAATGGCTATCTAAGTTCAAAGCCAATACAAAGCATGGGTGGAGCTTTTCAGAAAAAGTTGGTGGCACAAGATGTCATATAGACTGGTTGTTCGCAATGGTTCAGGTGAAAATGGCCATTTCAACGCCAGGAAACCTTCAAATATGACAAAAGTTGGTGGGACAAAACACAAAGTTGGTGGGGCAGTTCCCCCACCATTTGAATAGGAAACTCCACCCGTGATTTGCCCCCCCCCCCCCTTACGGGTCACAGGGGGCCCGCCGAGATTGGCCCAGATACCATTTGCATCAGCTAAATGGCTTTCAAAAAGTCACAGAGGAGCCCTCAAACTAGGCAAGGGTCACTCTGGTGCATGTCAAGGGCCCTCAGAGACACTGAATGGCTTTCGAAGCCGGCCCAGGGGGACTCTTGGGCATGTCCAGGGGCCCATTGAGCCCACCGAGGGGCCCAAAAACTGTCCAGGGGCCTCTCGAACATGTCCATGGGCCCATTGAGCCCACTCAAGGGCGCAAAAACATGCCCAGGGACCTTTCGAGCATGCACTGGGGCCCATTGAGCCCACTCAGGGGCCCCAAAAACCTGTCCAGAGGCCTCTAGAGAATGTCCATTTGTCCAGGGGCCAATTGAGTATGTTCAGGAGCCTCTCGATCCCGGCCAGGGGGCCATTATAGTCCGTTTTGGGGCCTCTCGAACCTGCCCAGGGGCCATTAGAGCCTGCCCAAAGGCCTCTCGAGCTTGCCCAGGCGCCCATTGAATCTGTTCAGGGGCCTTTCGAACTTGCCCAGGGGCCTCTCGAGCTTGTCCAGGGGCCCATTGAGTCTGTTCAAGGACCTCTCGAACCTGCCTAGGGCCATTCGTCTGTGCAGGGGCCTCTCGAGCTTTCCCAATGGTCCATTGATCCTGTTCAGGGGCCTCTCGAACCTGCTCAGGGGCTATTAGAGTCTGCTTTGGGGCCTCTCGGCTTGCCAAGGGGCCATTGAGTTTCTTGGGTTTCAAAATGGTTATTTGATAAGTCTGATGCGTTTTTGAATTCGGGGGGGGGGGGGAGATGGTAGTGCAAAACAATTTAACAATTTTCCTCTCAGGAGAGTGTGTGCTGCAATATTTGTCAACCAGGGGCGTCGCCGACGGGAGGGTCGGGGGACCTGCCCAGGGGGAGGTCTGGGCAAACTCCCCCCACTTTTAGAAGGCGGGGGAGGGTCGACCCCCTTCCACACACACACACACACTTTTTAAGGGAAAAAATAAAAATGTATCGTAAAAATTTCCTTTGCAGTGCAGTAAAAATCCAACTATCAAGTGTCAAAAACTGGAAAATTTCGCGCCGCTTCGCGGCATGACACAAATTTCGCAATTGTTTATACAAATTTGGAAAATGGGAAAAATAATTTAATTAAGTGTCTAGCTGAAGCTCTCCTTGGCGGTAATTGCTGGCCCCAGGGCCCATACCCTTCATAAAATATTACTTCTAAGTTTCAAGCAGGCTACATGTTTAGCTAGTTTGCCGAATTCCGAAAAAGGCGACGCGAACGCAAAGACGAGGATATCGGCACCCGGAAGCTGCTCCAGCGGTGCACAATTCGCTGGACCGAAGAGCTAAATAGTGGAAACAGGCCAGGACCATCTCCCCAAGCCATCTCACCTCACGGTCTGGTTCCAATATTAACATTTCGTTTTCCAGGACCTAAAATTAAAATTTTCAAGCCGCTTCGCGGCGTCACATCGGTAGTCATCGTCATAACGAAGCCATAGTAATCGTCATCGGTTCGTCGTAACGCTGAATTGAATGAATATCATTTTTAGCTTATTATCCTCAACAAGGCCTATATTTCTGGGTTTTATCAGGCAAAACCGTAAAAATGTCGCGCCGCTAACAAGTACATGTCTACCTTTATAACATGAAAATCCACATACAAAATTCCGTCTCACCCCTCAGCCAGACCAGAGCAGCGTACCGCCGTCTCACCCCTCAGCCGGGCCGGGGCAGCGTATGTCCGACTCGCCCCTCAGCCAGACCAGGGCAGCGTATGCCCGTCTCCTCCCTCAGCCGGACCGGGACTGAGGGAGGGCATGGCCGTCTCACCCCTCAGCCGGACCGAGGCAGCGAACGGCCGTCTCGCCCATCAGCCGGACCGGGGCAGCGTACGGCCGTCTCACCCCTCAGCAGGACTGGGGCAGCATGTGGCCGTCTCGCCCCCTATCCTGAAGAACCTTATGCCGAAACAGCTAAGCTGTTGGACATATTACGGTGCGTCCCCGTGTCATCGGCTGAGGCTGAACGGATCTTCAGCAAACTTCGCAAATTGAAGACGTGACTGCGGAACAGCATGGGTGAGAGGCGTTTCTCAGATCTCCTTGTCTGCCACATCCATCAGTCGCTGCTGGACCAGGTCGACGTGGAGAGGGTGGTGAAGGCGTTCGTGGCAGAGGACGATACTTGGAGGAGAGTGTTCGATGATGGCTAAAAAGCACTAGGGTGAAATGTTCCGAAGAGCGGGAGTCCTGGAACGGTGTTACTCAAGGAGCAGCGTTCGTTCAGGTATTCGGAGAGGATTCACTCACAAGTCAGACGGCGGTAGTTCGGCGTGGCAGTGATGTATAAGTGACAATATAAGATTGGCATGCATTTTAAGCACGAATCTCTAGGAAAAACTGTACCGAGATCCAATCCAACAGGCAAATAATTAGTTATAAATAGATACAACGGCGAACGGCTGCTCTAAAACCGTAATAATGTTTGCAGAACAGCCCGTCACAGACCACTCATGAGCCCAGTTGGCAGAGCGCTCCGCTGAAAACCTAAAAAATGTATCTGGCAACTGACATGGTGTAGTTGACTCCCTTCAGCGCTTGATTTAACATATTGCCAGGATGACCTTCATTCAGCGGCAGCGACGACAATGCACCTAATTTAATGGACGAATGCCCCAAAAGATTTATTATACCTACTTTGGAGTTGGAGCTGGACGGACTAGTTAAACTTACGGTCACGCAAACCCTACGTACCGAAATGTTAACGAAGAAAAGATAAGATAAGATAAGGCTGTTTACGATCAGGTAGGGTATCGAAATTTCGCTTGACAAAAACCTGGAAAGATAAAAATTTGAACGTGTATGCAACCTTTGCCAGGTGCCGCCCCTTGCCAGGTGCCGCCCCCATGCTAGGTGCCGCCCCCCGAGCAAAAAGTCGCACCAGTTTTTGTCGCGTGTCCGACGCCCCTGTTACCATGTATGTACACTGTACAGTCGGTCTCATAATGATCTTCCCTTGCCACCACGTGGCACTACGGTCGCGATAGGCACAAACAAGGTGGTTTCCCCACCGTAGGTTGGTACCCATTGTGGCTGTCTGGCAGGTGCGTGACCTGGGGAGGGAGTGCGGGGCGTTGTCGGAATGGAATGCGCCGCGACCCGGGTGGTGGTCAGGGCCGTCTGTCTCAAGGGTCAAGAGGTCGCCTGTCCTCAGCTGGCAGAGATCCAATATTGGAGACTGAATAGCAGTGCTCATCACATCAGCCCAAATAGCTCAGTCGGTATAGCTGTCTACTCCTAGCGTATTCGTAGATTGGACGTGGGTTCGAACCGCGCTGGCACCAGGCGCTTTTGCGTGTATTTATTTCTTAATCATGCCACGTGTCATGTGCAATGCAGAACCCCGCAATTACGAATGCAAACGTCCATCTGATGATTCTACACGAAAAAGCAGACAAATGCAGTGGGCCTCGCACTGATATGTTCGCATCACGCCGCTCCGTACTTCACGCTCCGCTAACACATCCGGGCGGGTTTATATCCTTTAAGTCAGCGACGATATCTGCGACGACAGTATTCAAAACCTTAGGTCTATGAATCAGCGCCAGGTGTGTAGCTGATAGAGCATCTGACTGGCTACGTGTTTAAATTTGACATTGACCTTGAGGTCAGGTCAAAATATAGACACTTTATTTTTTGGCGCAATGCAAATGTCTCAAATCTCAATCGTCGCAAGCAGACACGACGGATAGCCATTTCCGAGACGACACCTGTGAAGACCGTATCGGTCAACTTGATATACAAATTGTCGTCTTAAAGTATAGCCCTTGCAGAGTTCTAATCAATTGGACACTTAGTGATGCTTCACATACCTATGGTTTTCTTAAACTGGTCGTCGCAGACATTGTCGCTAACTTGACATTCTAGGTCTGCGTATATTTCCAACCACGGTCCGCCACACAGCCTCGCCGCACATGCGCATTGTTATTCCCCAATCGGCCTGTATGGGTCAGACCAGGACGGAGCGGTGCAGATTCCGCCAAGTATCGGCCGGCACCCGGGCGAGCTGTCAAACCGGTCCGGGCCTGCCTCGGTGCGGGATTCAGCCAGCTATCGTTTTGCCTACCGTGGGAGACCCAGAGCTAGGAAGATCATTATGAGACCGGACTGTACCTAGGTGTCTTCCACTTAGCACGTATTGCGACGAAGAGGAGATTTAGACAGCGTTTGCACATATTATTTACAACATTTTCAAACAACACTTTTTCATAGTAAACTCAAGAAAGCTGCGCTTTGGGCTTAGTTTTTTTCATCAAATAAATTTAGTCCGAATGTTTTGAATGGATGGATTTCCAAAGGCAGATCCCGCGCTAAGCATAGCTTGTTGCGCAGGCCCTGACCCCACCACCTGATCAAGCAATTCCTGGCGTCCGGCAGAATTTAGAAGCGAAAGTTTTACCGTGCCCGACATACACGGTCCGCCCCGCCCTCTGACGTCATATGTCCTTGAGTGCGTAAGTGCGTAAGTGTAAGTGGCTTTCTGCCTAAGTGGCGGACATATTCTCTGGTAACCAGGGAGCAGGTTCCTATTCAGTTGGGAGCTTCAGCCCCCCAACTTTGACCAAGAAGTGGGTCAAATCCGGGAGAAATCTGCATTTTGTGGATTGTTATGGTATTTTAAGCGATTTTTTTTCCAACTCAGCCCCCCCCCCCCCCAAACTTGCTTGGAGAAGCTACGCCCCTGGTGGTAACTCCATGCAACTTTAAACCCCAGAAGAGCCCCTCGCAGTGCACGAAGCGGAACGTCAAGACAATTGGCGCTGTGTTTGGG